>JAHXRV010001575.1:0-30276 GCA_019904355.1 Psilocybe tampanensis | reverse complement strand
CCTGACCGACCTGTTTTGTGATGGGAAATTCATATGGGCATGAATTACAGGCCCACTTGTTGAGCCCACTTTCAGAAGAGATCACAAGAAGATTAGAGCAGGTTGGACAGAATAACATTGGAAGGAGTCACTGCAAACACGAGTAGAGGCAAACCATTTTTTCTTGGCTGAGTTTGAAACGTAATCTTATCTCTGTCCTCTGTAGGTTTATGGCCTTTTATGTGGTCAGCGCTTTCAACCCTCTCAGGTCTCGAGCAGAAACCCCCGCCCCCAGGCATTTAGAAAAATATGTCGAACCTCCCCTGTTGAACAATCGTAACCCTGTTCACGTTCTGTTCAACGTCGGTGTCTCATGATCAACGCTGTCTCCGGAGTTGTCTGACAGTTGAACTACTTGACGAGTTTGTAGCGTTGGCTACACACACACACAGCCATCCATATTCATCATCCATGACCAAGCCAATATCGTTCTTGGTATAATCTATTGGTCCCTTCCCCCTTGTTCTTCGCACTCATGTCCCGCCTCAAGAGTTTCTTCAAAAGAAAGGCTTCGGATCATGCATCCAGCAGTCACCATCAAGACGCCGATACTGCTGAACCTCCAGAGTGGGCTCCAGCTGTAGGGCTGACGGTAAGTCTGCCTCTTTTCCTGTAAAGATTACCTGAGATTCATGTTGTGTCTTCCTTGACTTCAGCGGTATTATGGCAAATTAAGGGATGCTCCTGGGTCCGAGTATGACGCCGCAGAAGAGTTTTGTGAGAAAGTCCCCCTGCATGCACCCATCCTCCTTCCTTCAAATATTGTGGACAGAATCAACAAAATGGGCTGCAGTGCTTGGAGTATCGAAACATCCCGCTCCCCCCGTTTTGTTGGCAATGTGTGGAACAGTTCCAACTCCCAGACCGAACTCGGTTTGAGCCTTGTTCAAACGAGCCCTGCTTGCCAAAGTGTCAGCCTGTTCAGCAACCTACCCATCATCGCTGGCTTGTATGACACACAAGGCAAAACGGGTGTCTATTATGAAGTATGTATCAAGAAAATGGACGGTTTAATTGCCATTGGTAAAGTTTAATCGTCCTCCAGATATCTCATTTCAAAGTGGTTGACATATTCCATTCCTACAGGTACTGCTTGTAAACCTTACCCGGACTGGCGTCTGCCAGGATGGAACAGAATGAGTGCTGGTTATCACCTCGACGACTTCTGTAAATTCTTCGAGGACGGTGGCGGAGGTATGGATTACACGGAACTCGACCGTATCAACTCCGGTGATATTATTGGCTGCGGCTACGAATTCCAGACAGGCGCCTTATTCTATACATACAACGGCGTTCGCCTCCCAACCGCATTCACTGGGATCTACCTACCGCGACAGAAACAGGATGTGTTTGCTGCCATCGGAGTTGAAGGCTCCTGTGAATTTGAAGTTAACTTTGGTGGTCAGCTCTTCAGATGGAAGGAAGGCAATGAGTGGGCTTGGAGGGTAGAAGGACATGTCGGACAACTCAATGGCACCGGTCCTGCTGACGAGGATTTGCCTTCGTACTCTTTGACCCGTTGATCATCCATGTCATTCTGCTTTGCTCAATCTCAAGAGCTTTTTTTGCCCAACATGTATATTTGGTCCGAAATAATCATTTCATCACCGCCTTCACGAACTATTGTATTTGGATAATCCAGGCAACGAAATGTTCAAGGCAAGTCCAAGATACTGAAGCTTATCTCAGTTCACGCTTGTTGAGAGTTTTTTGACAATGGGTAAACGACCCATAGTGAAATCGAGACGCTCCTTTCCATTTGACTCATTGCAGTCAAATCTTGAATACAACTTCAAATTTCATTCACCAGGGTTCGCCATAACATGCATCACAGCCAATGACTATGTAGATATCCACCCCACAAGTGCAAGGTAAATACATTCGGTGAGAAGCGATAAGCTGTTGGGAACGAACGACAAATAATGGGGCTGGGAAACGTGAAGGTGCGATAAGAATAAAAGGGGACGAAACATCATCGCTTTCTCATCCCATCCATGACGTATCCAAATGAAGCAGAACTTCTGGAGGGGGCCAGGAGTAAATTCGTATGGTCTCCTTCAGATGTATATCACTCTCTGAGAACTTCCCGAGCCACACCGCCAGCCAACAATAAACCCTCCTCTTCAGGGTCAACCTCTGATCCATTCATCGCTGACTGGATAAGCCTTGACCTTCGTTGAATAAGAGAGAATAAGTATTAGATGTCCTTCACATGTCAAAAAGAGTTTTTACTCACTCTAAACGAGAAATGTAGTTGCCATCCATCTCCAAAGACAGTTCAGGACCCTCGTATCTAAACATAGCACCCCAGACCGTTAACTCGACCAATTACGCGAGAACTTTGTTTGACTTACAATCCGTTCCTGATGGTGAACTGCAAGAAACTCTTCCAGTATGGATCACGCTGGAGGATGGCGCCGTTTCCGATTACAATCAAGAGTTCCTTGGCTCGTGTAATGGCAACATTCATCCTGGTTGAAAAAAGATTGGTTTATGTCGATCGATGACGAAGAAGTTGCCAAGGTCTGACCTCTTCCGTTCAAACAACAGACCCATCCCTTTCTTGTGGTCCTCTTCGAGAAAGCGCGGACTTGATCTCACACACGAGATGATTACTACCCGACTCTCACGTCCTTGGTAGTCCTACGTGGAAAAAGACGAGACGAGAAAGCAACGCGCTGTCATTATGTTTTGATAACAAGATAAAGTTACGTTCGACCGGACTAACCTCGACCGTGCCAACGTCGACAGCACTAAGCCCCTCATTTCTCAAACGCTTACGCAGCGTCCAAACCTGCTTTCTCCACGGAGCCATAACGCTGATATCAGCGGGACGCAATGGAGGATCACTTTTCCGAGGGTCGTCGAGAAGGGATTTGACGGTGTCCACCACGATGTTAATCTGACCTGGATTATACCAGGAGGCCTTCTCATCGTTACTCTTTTCCACAGACTCTGTGCCAATAAATTTGAGAGGAAGGTTGGGATTAGGCAACCCTGACCAAAACAATCTTCCATTTGAAGCAAAAGGCTGTAGAGTGTCGTTATAGAAGATCGCCGATGGGGGCATCAAGATCACAGGATGACTTCGGTAATTCTGTAGAATACAAATGAGCCAGACAGTCGATCCGTTGCCGGAATGAATTAGGTCCCAAGTACCCACCTTGACGAGAGTCGTGAACGGCGGTAATCGTTTGGAGACCCCTTGATGTGCACGGACTTCTTCAAAGCGTGAGTATGGGGCACGCTCAAACAATCGTTCTAATAGAGATACTTCAAACTCGGCGGATCTCGCTTCTTCAGACGCGATGGTAGGACCAACTAAAACATGTATCATTATTAGGATAGAATTGAACAGGGGAACAAACCACAAACGTTGATTGATATCTCCACAGAGGGCGAGTTGAGGCATGAACGCTCTTTTCGAATTGTCATTGACATAAACATTGGGAAGGACAACTGATATTGGAATTAGAATTTCAGGTTCAGATCCTTGAGCAGCCTAGAAAAAAAGAATTCAGCATCATGGTCAATTTACGATAGAATGCAGCAGTTTACTTCATCGATTATGAGATGAGTCCAATGAGGTTGCACAACATGTTTCTCCCTTCGATAGGGGTGAAGTGAGCTAGTTATATCCTCTTCCATACTCATCAACTTGACGTTAGTACACTGTGCTGCCGCCAAGATCCCAGCATCAAGGCAGCAACACACAACAACTCGGTATTGCATAAGTTTTTTCCAAGGAGGCAGAGCGAATTTATCATTCTCTACGTCTTCAACACATATCAGAAGTCGTTCGCATGCAGTAAAAGCAAACTTACAACAAAAGGGTTTGATGATATCCGGCACCTCAGCAAAAGTCCGGTTTGGATCGTTCAGCCTCAGCATTTCATGTTGTAAAAGGTTTTTCTGAAGGCGAAGGACCAAGGTGTCCGTCGCGGGATTTGAAGGAGCGCAAAGAAGAATACAGGCCTCTGGTTGTGCTTTGAAAATTTGAAGTACAGTTTCGACAACCGTTCTAAAAAAACCCGTCAAATCAACTGTGTAAAATGGAAGCGAAAAAATAGAAGAACCTTGTCTTTCCTGTGCCAGGAGGCCCACTGATGAGGTGGGGGATAGGTGACTGATAAAGTGCCACTGAACTCACAGCTAACTATAGAATATCTTCAGTACGTCATACACTACAAACTGACGGACATTCCTACCCGCTGCTCTTCATTTAGCCCAGGATCCATCCACTGCAGTTCTGAGGCGTCGCCCTTGCCCAGCATCACACAAGGGGAGTTCAGATAATGTTCTGGTTCAGGGAATAACCACTGGCGCGCGAGGTTCGTACCAACTTCTTTGGAGTTAAGGATATTCGACACGGCTGAGACAGCTGACTCCATGGTACACAATGGGCGGGCATTGGTCATAAATGACACATTAAAGGTGAAAGGAAGGAGGTCTTCTGGGCCAAAAACAACATATCCGTTTTCAGTCTTGGTGGTTTCAAGGGTAAGCGGGACGAAAGCTTGTGAGTGCTCCTTGAGAGGCAAACTCGATATGTCTGTTCCATTTTTCAGTGGTTATTGGAAGACATAAATACCCCTGGAACTCACGAACGAGGCCTTCCCTCTTTCTCAAGGCAACAACACGACCTTCCAAAGCCCTGTTGGTCCCCCTCTTCTCCGCTTCCATGACCTCTCGAAGGTGCACGAGATCTCCAACCTCGAGATGTGGGTGATTTTCACGAATGCCAGGTACAAAGAGAACAAATTCTGATTCTTTCCATACCGCGACTTTCGGGACGACTTTCCACAGTACAATCTGCTCTTTCTCGAGGGCAACCGCGTCAAGCTCCCAACGTAGGATTTCTAACCAGTGACTATGATACGTATCAGCAGCGAGGGGAGATGATTTATCCTCTTTGGATAGAGGTGGTGCATGAAGGAGCGCGAGTTTGTCAGAACGATTAGACTCGTCGATTAAACGAGGAATTAAGAAAGATTGAAGATATTTCATAGGTGGGAATACAGGAACTGGAGGAAGAGGCTTTAATGGATGAACTTGTTTTTGAATATTGAAAAGATATTGAGGTATGAATGAATCTGCCTGTTGAAAGTCAAGATATCAATATTTTGGGAGCGAGAGAATTCGAAATGAGCACAAACATAAGTATCGAACACGAAATCCTTTTTTTGGTTCTAGAAATCCACAATGAGTGAACATGCACATGAATCAGGAGAATGCGATACATACTTCTATTTTTTCTTCTGTTTTTGGAGTTTTGGGGGATTTGATAGGTGCAGGACCAAGTTTCCATTCATGAGAGTTTGCGGACAAAGAACGAGGGGAAGTTGAATCCGAAGCGGACTCGACCTTCTTAGGTGGCTCTTTTTCGATTGATGGTGGCTCGCGCCTAGGAACAAGAATAGGTCGAGAACGATAGCCCGGGAGAGGGGCCAGCCGGCCCTTCCAGAAGTCGTGAATGTGAACGTTTTCAGAAGGAATTGGTAACGCAGGAGGTTCTTCGACGGTCTCCGGGGCTTGGATTTGAGGTATTGCCAGTCCAGGTGGGTGCTGCGGGGCGCTTGTCTGGATTGGCGCCGAGGTTGGGGGCGTTTGAGGGTAGGGATGAGGGTGGGCAACGAACCATCCGTTATGGTCGCGTTGATAGTTCAATGGGGGTTTTTGGGATGGATAGGGCAGGTAGACTTGACCAGGTCTGGTATAGGGAGCCATTTGGGGGTTGTGGTGATGTTGCGGATAAGGATAGACATGCTGGTGGCCATTGGCTGAGCCTGCAGGTGATGGAAGCGGACTATATTGGGCAGGAGCAGACGGCACGACAAAAGGAGGCCCGGGAGAGAGATTGGAAGAGTATATGAGGCCCGGAGGTGGGTAGGCATATTGGTTCTGCATTGAAAAGTGGTTCAAGGGCTGGTGGACGACATTGACACGCGTTTGGGTCGCGTAGTCCTGAATCCTGATGGCTCAGAGTAAAGCACTCAACTAATAAATGCCTCCCAAATGGGGTCATTCTTGATTTATGTAATCATCAATACCCTTTCATCCAAACTCTGATACTTTCTTGAGGGGAAACAAGAGAGACAACATGCGGGTTTGACTATCACTCGTACAACTTTCGTTGCAAGTTGGAAGGTCAAAAAAATTCTTCCCTTCCACCAAATTGAGACAAAGGTAGTTGGCCCCTTCCGGCGACGCCGGCCCGATGACAGTCCGAGTCTCCGAACCCCTTTCTCCACCTCAAGTAACAGTCAAGTTCCCTGCTCGTTTAATGCGCGTCGACCCGGCGTCACAAGTTGGCTTTTGAATAATAGTTGTGCTTGACGTTCGTACGAAATACATTGAAGCGTCTCTGTTGACTCGTTGCTCTATTAATACACTGTACGTCGTGAATAGACGTACATACGCCTCAACTGGGCGCTAATTCGATACCAATGGTACAAACGACAAACGATACAATGAAAAGGACCGCAACAAATTTTGCTGGAAATAACATTTTCAGGCTTCGTCAATTTCTTAAATCTCGAAAATCAGATTCTATTTCTGCCTCGTTTCCAATCTTCGGGACTTGTAACACAACATACAGGATAAGATCGATCCTGTCTCTAAGTACGTAGTTAATCAATTAATCCCGAACGACACTCCCAATCGCACTCTGCTTCACCAGCCGATCCTTCGAGACGCCACTCTGAACCGCAACCGCCCTTTCCCATTGCTTCCAAGGCTCTTGACCTTCCACAACGCGTGCACGAGTAATCGTGAACACCCATTTCTCGAAACAATCAAGAAAGCGATGAGTATGAATGATAATCCCCGAGATGACGCTCCGGAACGGCGAATCGTCATCCAGGAAATGGGATATGGGGAGGTCAAGCTTGAGGCTGGTTGGTACGTTGCCATGTCGGAGGCGTTGTGGCCAATTCGGTCCATTGCCACTTGCTACCGGTCGTTCTCCGAAAACGGCTCGGAACAGCGGCTTCGATGAAACCTGAAAGATACCTTCGGTCTCACAGCCCAACAGCAACGCATGTTCTGCAGATGGACAAAGAAATAAGATCGTAAAGAGTCGTGGCGACAGGTAAGAAACAGTCAACCTGGCAGTCGGTGGGTGGTCCGGAGAGAATATAAGCGGTGGGACGCTTGGATCTGCTGAAAGGATGACGACTTCAGTGTCAATCTCTGGTGCTCGCCTTTGCAAGAAATCGACGACCTTCTTGCGCGCAAGTTTATCCAATAACCCTTCGTCAAGCCATTTAACACCTCCAGGCATCGAATGGGATTCTGTCCTCTCGTCCCACTCTCGGGCAGGTAATGGTTCAGGCCGAAGATATACATCCAAACGCTTCTGATAATGAAGCTTCCAGGCGACAAAAAGGATACGAGCCGCTGTTAGCAGGAGATCGAAAGGTGCTTTGGCAAGGGAAAACAGGAGTGAAGGTGAGGTCAGAGGAGTGCTGTGTGTGGGTCGGAGCAGAGCCGTTAATTTTAATACGCCCTTTTCGGCTGGATTTTCGTCAGATGCGGTATATAGGTGAACACGGATGGCGGGTCTAGGGTTGTCATAGTGGATGGTTGGCGATGCATAATTTGGAGAGTGTGTTGGTCTTTTCACAGAGACAGTATAGAATCCTGAACGGTCGTTGAAAGGAGAAACGTGAAATTCGCGGGGAAATGTCCATTGATGGTCGTATCTGCAGATTACCTGAGGTAGGTAGAGTTCACGATAAACCAGAAAGGACTCACCCTTTCGGTGGGCTAGAGTCCTCGTCCCGACCAATTTCAAGGATATGTACGTGACTCTCTCCAAATGTATTATGTATCTATGAGGACATCGCTATGTGAGAAAGGTTGAACTATACAGCGGTTTACAAGACGAACGAACCTCTAAAATAGTTGCCCAAAGTGTTCCTTCTGCGTTATAGCAGAAGTATACCGTTAGTGGATTAATTCCCTCGAACCCCAGAAAGCTGGGCATAGTCATCATCCAAGCGTCATCCAACGTATTCTTCCCATTGAGGAACCCCTTGTCGCTGAGCAAGCGTTCAAGCTTATCTTTAATGGACCCTGGCCCTTTGGTCAAGTAAGGCTGAGAACGAAGTCCAACAATCCGACCCCATATGCCTCCATAACCAAAGATCCACCCATACCCTAAATTCAGCTGGCACTTCTCCAGTGCATCGAGGGAGACGAGGAACGCAAGCGTGGGATACGTGAATGCATTCGAGGCATTGACAGGGAGAAGTCGGGCATGGGTGACCTGGTTGTGTAATAAATAAGCTCGTGGCCAGAATCCTACAGCTCCGCCAGCGGAGGGCCTTGATCTATAAAGAAAAAAAGAGAGAGAAAGGCAGAAGACGGAGAGGCAAGCGTCGACGACCTTCTGGGACATGGTCGATTCGTCGTCGTCGATCGAGGCCAAGAGCTGACACCGTCTAAATTTAGCTCGCGTCGCTTAATCTATTGTTTGGCGAGGCAGACGGAGCCAAAGATTGTGGAACGCGATCACGTGGCATTGTTTGACGTGCGCCTGCTTATAATTCTCGGCGAATCTCAATTGAATTCCGAGTTATTTCATACATCCACTCCTCCTTACATTGAAGCTGTAGGTGGCATCGCACCTCTTGTTCTCTGGTATCTCTATCTATTACGTAGATATGGATGCAAAAGGACCTCCCAAGACAGCGGTCATCCTTGCGACACCGATCAACGTGGAGGAGAGTCGTGCCCAGAGATTGCAGCGTCAACAATCCAGGTTCCGTGACAGAGGCGGGTGAGTAGTAGAGACCCCACCTCTTCGTATGGCTATTGACTCTCTCTACAGAATATTCGTTCCAACGAGTCGGAGTACCCTTGCTGATATCTTACTTGGGAAAGCGTCACCCCTCAAGAAGGCTACTCGTCGCAGCAAAAGTCGTTCGGTCTCTCCGTGCAAGGCTAGGAGTCATGCCAAACCTGGCGGAGAAACCGCAAGAGAGTTGGATGCATCTACAATTAAACCTATCTCTCGCAGGAGTCCACAGAAACAGGCTAGAAAATCAACCCAATCTGGAGAGCTTACCCGTATGTCGGTTTTGATTTGTCCATTGTTCGGCCACAACTCATCCGTGACTGGATCCAGAAATCAAACCAATCGCTAGAAAGAGTACCGGTGCTCCGAAGAACTCAAGCCAAGCAGGTCAAGGTACGCAGGTGTCTCTTCATTATCCTGTTCAACTATCTGACGTCGTTGGATAGCCACATCCGAGCCTGTTGTCGCTGGAACAAAAGACCCATCGACGTCGAAAAGCAATTCAAGGAAATCTATTCACGTGGACGTCACCAGAGTTCTGCACGAGGATGACGGTTCAGAGACCAAGTCGAAGTCTAAATCCAAAGGTCGTCCTCGGTCAAAACCTAAACCAGCTGGTATTTACTCTTCAATATAATTACATTCAATCATCCTAACTATGTCTTGCCCAGCAGCAAAAGAACTACCCAAAATATCCTCGACTTCTACTGCCCCGAGTGCGACCGTTTCCAAAGCTTCGAAGCCAGTTTCTTCTGCTGTTCCTGCCGAAAGCTCCAAACCCGCTCGAAAACCAAGAAAGTCATCTGATTTATATTCTGGTGGATCAGAGGACGAATACATTCCTAAACAACCCACCAAACCCAGAAAATCAGCCATCAAAGCCAAAGCGACTGCCTCTGCTAAAGGAGCTGCATCCTCGTCCAAGACGACAGGAAAATCTGCCCCTCCAGCGAAGGGCAAACAGAAAGACAACGGTCAACTTTCCGACATAGCAGAGGAGGACGAGGAGGAAGAGGAGAAGGAAGTTCGGCCAATTTCCGTGCGCAAGGAACCAGCCGTTTCCCAATCTCCTGCAAAACCCGATAAGAAAGGGAAGAAACGAGCATCTCCAGATGATGACGTAGACATTGACGCGGGTCCATCCAAGAAACGTCCCAAGGCCATGGACGCGGCAGAACCGACACTGAAATCCAAACCCGAGGCTCAGCAGAAGAAGCCGACAAAACCAACCAAGAAACCTCCGAAAAAGACTGAACCAGAAAAACAGGTCGACGAGGTCCCACAGAAAAGCTCAACCAAGCGGAAAAAGACAGCAAATGACACGACATCGAAAGCTACGACGAAATCTAGAAAGCAACCTTCTCAAAAACCGGTCCCAGAAGAAGAACCAGTAGAGAAACCTCCTCAAAAGAAAACGACAAAAGAAGTAGAGGTGGAGCCAACAAGAAAATCCGCGACTAAGCGTCCTCGAACAGTTGACCTTGAAGAACCCTCTGTAGAAAAACCCGTGAAGCGCAAGAAAGTCGCGGACGAGGGATCTAAACCATCTAAAGCAGACGCCAAGTCTACCCAAGCGAAGAAACCAGCTTCAAAATCAACCAAGTCATCCTCAGCTAATGAGGCCATAAAATCTGCCCCTAAAACCACGTAAGTACTAACATATTTTTTGGTGGTGTTGGTCGACTAACCGACAGTCTCGTTTAGTAAATCTAAGAAGAGTGGCTCAGCTCCTGTTCGAAGAGAGGTCAGTGCATCCAAAAATGACATTATAAACGTGGTCGTTTATTAACATAACCGCAGACTCGAAGTGGACCACCCAAGAGCATTTTGCAGAGAATCCAAAGCTCTCGACCGGATGAGCTGGACAACGAACCCGATCCCATCGACTTTCTTTCTTGATCTGTTCGATATATCCTTCCCATCTAATTTACCATACCCGCTCTCTTCCACTCAACTACCACCGTTCTCTATCCCACCCACTGCCTGAGGTTTTGACATTGGACATTGTATACTAGTACAGTTAAGTTGATTTCTTGCAATCGTTGTAACTCATTTTGCGCAATCATCAGCCAGCTTTGGCCTGTTTATACTTGACGCAACCGAGGGGATGGAGACCGGCTTAGGCTTGGCCCCTGCAAAAACGAACAATGACCCAGGCAATGGAGGTACGAAATAGGATGTGGCCTACAATTTCTATGGTGATGTCAAGGCCGATCAGTGCACTACCAGTCTAACGGGCCCGCGGGTGCTAGAAAAGAACATAAGTAAATTTGCTGGACGAGCTATGCGTGTATCATGAAGGCTTGTGCCCAATTAGCTGCCCGAGTGAGGCTGTGTCTATTTCTTCCGCCAGAGCTGTTTGTACAAGGCAAGGCGGACAAAACGAAAGATGGGCGGCTATTTTTGGAAATGGGGCACTTGTTTCCAATTATAGACATTGGGCGGAGTTTGAAAGAGAACAATGGAGTCGCGAAGAACAATCGTATTGTCTTCAGCAGCCGCTATATAAGATTCTGACATATGTTGTCTTTTTCCTCCTACGCCTCTATTTTCTCCTTCTTTTCCCTTTTACACCTGGCCAGGTGCCCTGACGATTTGCCAACGACCACCCCTCATTTTCAAGCAGGCCTTCTTCACTTTTAACGTTGCAAGTTTAACGACACAAAAATCATGCCTTCAAAAGCCATTTCTTTACTCTCCCTTTTTGCCATCTTGGCTGCCCTTGCCCCAGTCAAGTCAGCTCCAGCCTTCCAAGGTCGTCAATACAACGATGGATCCGCCAGCTCCTCCGCCGCAGCCACATCTTCCACTGATATGCCCTCTGCATCTGTCACATCGACTACACCCGCCGCCACGGCCACAACTGTGCCAGATTTCGTCAAACAAAACGGATTAGACGCCCAAAAGCTGAACGTCCAGTTCCAGAACCTCACGACTAACGATTCTTGCACTAGTACGTTGATCTATTCCAATTCGAGAATAAGCTTCGCTCACCTGTTTTATTTTTAGACGACGCGATTGCCTGTGTTAACATGCAGTTCGCTCAATGCATTGCTGAAAAATGGGTTTTGACGCCCTGCTCCGCGAATCTCAGCTGTGTTGCTTTACCTCTCGTCAACAAGAATGGCACTAGCATTGTTTGCGATTCGTTAGAAGATGCTAGACGCCGATTTGTAGCTACGGGTGTCAGTGGTGGAATCAATGGCACCGAGACGGACACAACCACAACGAGCGGAAGCAGCGGAGACTCCAGCGATGGTTGCGACACTGAAGATGACGGTGACAATGATGATACCTCCACCGCTACCTCCATGTCTAGCTCGGCCACAGCGACTGACGCTGCCACTTCAACCCATACCTGCACCGACGACAACACCTCGAGTGCCACCCCTACCACTACTATTACCCTTTTGCCCTCATCCTCTGCTTCAAGTGGCTCCGACCCCATCACTGTTACTACCACTGTCACAGTACTTGGCTCCGCTGCGGCCTCGTCTTCTTCTTCCACCTCCTCTTCAGCATTGTACCGACGCGAGCGCGATGTAACCCCACTCGCCCCCGCCGTCACCGCTGCCCCAGCTCTTGACGAGACCACCACGCAACAACCCGATATCGTCGTCATTGGGCTCAGCTACGTGAGTGTATCAACCGACTCAACAGTCGCTGCCAGCGCCACTGCTCCCTCAGGCCCCGACAACACCGCGACCGTCGTGACATCCTCTGCCTCTACTTCCTCGTACTTTGGCTTCTTCCCTTCTCCCACTGTGGCCACCTCTTCATCTAGCGTCATCATCTTGTCACCCTCCTCGTCTACTGTCGCTTCATCATCCATCACCGCTACACCCTCTGCCACTTCAGCTGGTGGTTCAGGAGCTTCTATGGTCACCTTGAAAGGTGCAGACGGTGTTCAAACTGTGTTTGTCTTCTCCACCGCTACTGTTACCGTAGCTGCATCCAACTGCACTCCTACCTCCGCCTCAGTAACTTTTGCCACCGTTCCCGCCATCACCCTCGCCTCCAGCGTCAGCAGCGTTGTCGTGTTCCCAACCTCAAGTGTTGCGTCCGTTTCCAGCCAGGCACCCACTAACACTGGCGTCAGTGTTATAGCCTTCTCCACCGTCCCCGCTGTGCCGTCCACTGCGTCTACTCTTCCTACTACGACATCCAGCTCTTTCGGGTTCTCGTTCTCAGGCTTCCCTACTACAACTCAGGCACCAGCCGCGACCAACTTCCCCACCAACCTCTCTGTTCTGCTCACCGCTACCATCGGTGGTAGCAGCTACTAATTCATCGTGGACCGTCCACAAAGCCCTCTTTTATTTGGGCTCGGTATCGTTCTTCGTTATTCCAGGCATGGTGACCTGTTCGTGTATTTGATGCATTCGCGACTGTGTGGCGTCTTCAGATTAGCAAATATCGGCGACTTTTTTTTCTTGTTCTCTGTGGATTTTTTTGTTATCATGATTGTCATGACCCTTGAACGTTTTCTTCCTCCATGTTTAGCATCTTCTACTACTAATTGACATTGGCATCCACTGTATCTACTAGTCATTCTATACCCTCCACTACTGTAGGCTGTTCGCCCTTTTTTTTTCTGCGTAGCAGCTTAGCCATGTACGATAGACACAATAATTCAATCCATCGACATTGAAGGCGCCCAATACTCTTGCCTGATTCAAGCTGAGTTACGAGCTTCAAACGAATTTAATTCGAAAGCAGTAAAACATTCCGCAGTATAACTATGCGCGAAAGACAACAACAGTCCAGTAAACACGTCCACGAAAAACCTGTTTAAATTAGAAAAAAAGTTAGAATACACGTAATTACAATTGGCTTGCTCAAGCCCCCTCTAATCATTCGCGTTAGGATGTCGACGTGGATCGAGAGTAGTCGTGTACCGCGAGTCGTCAGTGTCCATCGATACGTCGTCCCACCCACGTCTCGGACCTAAACGATCGGCAAGTGACAATGAGTTCCATGAAGAGTTCTTCTCAACGACCGGCACGTCTGGTACATCATCATCAGGATTGCTCATCCGATCATCCTCCTCCTCATCCCCATCTTCACTCATGTTATTCTCGCCATCACGATGGCCAATTTCACTACCAGAATCATCGTCAAGATCCATGCCTTTCGAGTCCCCAGCAAACATGGAGCCATGGAGGGGATTGGCATCTCCGTCAAGCGAATTCGGCGTGGTCATGGAAGTCGAAGGTGTATGTTGCGAAGTCGCTGACGAGGTCGGTATTTTGCTCGCTTTTTCCATTTTGCGGATGACTTTAGCGATATACTCCTTCGCGAACTTCTTGATCTTCGCCACCTTTTCGTCTGAAAGAGAATCTAGCCGATTGTCACGATAGCTTGATGATTTCTTTTCCTTGTCCGATATCAGTTGCGTTAACTGAAAGAAAATATTAGACTTTGTTTAAAGAAAAAACGGATGGCAAGAAAAAAGGATTTACCTCTTTGGCTTGTTTCTTGAATGTGTCGTGATCGAAAGACTTGGAGTATTTTGACATGCTTTTGACCACGACCGCCCCAACAAGCTTCAGCAGTCGTTTCTCCTTATTGGCCTCCTTATCATCAGAAGACGTTGATTTCTTTTGAGACCTTTCTTTCCGCCGGGCAGCTTTCTCGGCAGCAGAGATTGCTTTAGCCTTTTCCTGAGCGGCGGCAGCCGCAATGGCCGCTTCTTCTTCAGCAGCGGCCTTGGCAGCAGAGTCGATGATCGCTTGGATAGATTCCTTCTTGGATTGCCTCTCTATATGATATTGTCGGTTTGCTTCAATTCGAGACGCTAGTTGCTCTGCCGTGGGTATGGGTGGATGTTGTTCGAGCGTTGGCGTGGGTCGAGTTCGCCAAAATGGAGAAAGAAGGGGATGGGAAGGAGAGGGACGAACACGAACACGAGCACGATCTTGTTCGAGCATCCGCCGTTTACGACGTTCCTCCTCTTTGTAGGATCGAGTGTCTTCGTTTTCCGTTTTCTTGGGCTCTCTCTGATCATAGTCACAATGGATGACGACAGGAGCAACAGGCGCAACAGGGGTCACTATCTTGGGCGTTTCGAGTTTTTGGTCATCCAAGGGGGCGGTATACTAGCAGAAAGGTTCACTTGGAGACTTAACATAACAACTGCGATCCTACCTTGCGCTTCGGTATTCGAGTGTACACAGGAAGGGTTTCCCAATGATCCAGAAGCTATGGGACGTAAGTAACCGGTATTGTCTTGTTTCGAAGAACTTACAGATTGAGATAATGATTTCACAGCTTCGTCTTCAAGAGCTGCACAGGCTTCGACTGGCACATGCACCTTCGAATCCTGGACCTTATTGCGATTCAACAAGGGCCAAGTTTTCATACATTGTAACGCCTAGAAATACTGATAAGCACACATCATGGGCAATTGAGAGGTCTGGCTTACCAATGTGATCAATTCAAGGTCAGTAGGGTTGTCCTCGAGAACGTTCGTCATAAGACTGTAGCCACGTAAACGCATAATTTGTCGAAGAGCGGTCTGATCTTCAGTCATCTATAGACAAGGTCAGGTCTGGAAATGATTAAGGATGACATGCTAACATACCCGTATTCTCATCAGCAACTTGGCGAGAACCTTTCGACTCGTTGTTTGCCTAACGGCTTGAACGACCTTGGGGACCTCGTTCAGAGTGACCGCCTTCAATGTAGGCTGAAATATGATCCAGTCAGCAGCAAACATGCGGAGTAGTAGTGGCCTGCGTACCATGAAGTCAGGATCATCGATCTTCTTGCCCTTCTTCTTCTTAGTACCCTTGAGCTCGATAAGATCATTCTCGTCCGTGATTCCCAAAGCATCAAGATAGAGGTCGTCCATGGCGGCAATGTCCGTCTGTGTCTTTCCACCAATGTATCCAACGCACATGGGCTCGCCGCAAAAGCACTCCTGGGCTTGATGTCTGAGGACATGATATCGGTTTTGATATCATAAGAAGAAAAGTGAGTTCACTTACCCGTAGCGGTCGACATTGTAATTAAAAGTTAGTTCTTCGTAGGCCTGGATGTTTCTCTTTGCAAATATTCCCATTCTGACATGATTCCCAACGGTCCACTTAGCGACATAGCAATTGGGGTTGCAGCTGTGGTTTGCAAAGCGTCCGATCCCACCGCTCTTGGTAGCATCGATGAACTGTGCAGGAAGGGAAAATTTTGGGATATTACTCTCATGAATGATTGAAATTTGCTCACCTCGTCCTTTTGCAACATCATGAAGTAAAAGTGCCGGATCCCTTCTTCAGCGTACTCCCGCATTCGCTTCTTGAAAGAGACTGGATTGACCACGTCGCCCACATATTCGTATATAAAGGTATCTCTGACAATGTGCGATTCACGAGGTGAACACCTGCCAACACTGGTGACAACTCACTTTGGTAGAGCTTCCTCCGCTCGCAACCCATAACCCTTCTTCTCCGTGAGGACGATTTCGATATTGGCATACTCCTTTCGCTGGAATCTGCGGTGAGCAAGATGGTGGTCAGTGCTCCTCCAACCTGGCAGACCTGGATGCTATTCTTACCTCTGATTTTGACAATATGAGCGACAACGGCAGTCTTCCTCGAGGCATTCAACCTGAGTTAGCCTGTTTATGCAGTCGGAGTATGCACCGCAAGCATCATCGAGGCTGTCAGTACCTGTGGGATACGTAAGACAGTGCCCCACGACAACACAATGGTTACAGTACAGAATTATAACTATTTAAGAGAGAAGGAAGAGGAGTCGAATGGAATAGGGACGAACCATGTTCATATGTACAGTCGCACATCATGCTCTCAAGAGCCTCTCTGGAACGTCCCAGAGACTTGTACTGGTAATTGTTGTCAAAAATCTCATTGAAAGTTTTCAGAGCCTCCTCTCGTGCAATAGGAAGATCAGCAATGAGCTGAACAGGAATAGCAGCAGCCTTCTTTCCACCTTTCGTTGATGCCACTAGAGGTGGTGTTGATGATTTGGACGTGGAGCCATCTGTTGTTGCAGGCAAGGGAGTCGGAGAGCGGGACGACTTGAAAATTTGAGGTGTTGAGTCAGTTACAAGGGTAGGCGACTGGGAGGGCGATGGATCCTCGAGTTTTATGTCGTGCTCTGACTTGAGGTCGATGTCCATGGTTGTTGGAGTCGAAATTGTGAGGGAGGACAAAGGAGTCGCAACTAAGGACTCAGTTTTGGTTCGGGATGGGCCCGACACATCATGGGCCGTTGTATGGCTCAAGTTGGACTCAAGTGTTGGGCTCTGGCTCCGCTCTTCCTTTAGCATTGGGTATACATCCGTCATTATCCTGGATATGAAATGAGTGAGGAGGGACGAAACGTCGGTGCCGGGTCTGGTCCGTCTGCAAAATTGGCTTTCCCAGCAAAATTGAACGGCAAAGTTGGGATATTTTCCACAACAAAAGGAGGGAGACCGATTAAAGAACCTAGAATAAATCAGAGCTCACCTACACTGCAAATAAGACAGGTAGGGAGGGTAGAAGTCGTCCTAGTAATCTTAGAACGAGCCGAGCATGTAGTGGAACAAAGTTACAAACAAGGCGGCGAGTAAAATCAAGCCAAACCTGTTGGTCTCAACCATCACATCCTCCTTTACATGCCTCGCCACAACTCTTCCCTCCGACTCTAGCCAGTCTACAACTACCATTTTATCTGTACATATCTCACAGTCTAGCCATGTCCACTGCAAAATCCGCCTCCAAAAAAAGAAAACGCGATGCCAACCCAGAGGCTCATTTCGAACTCGCCAATCCAACAACCGCAAAAGTCGGTCCTCTTCTTGGTGCGTAAAGTCATTGTTCTTGAGACTAACTCTCATTTCATTGTACTATTCCAGTGAGTTATCCAGCGGTAGAGCCTCCCTTGTCCACCCCCTTCCGATGTTATTCCCGGAAAAGATCAAAACGAACGTCAGGAAAAGATGAAGCGGAAGAGGAGGATTTTTTGGTAGTGGGTGAGACTGACGCTGTCGAGTTTGTATCCAACGAGGAAGAAACCCAAAAAGCTTCAGAGGCAGGTTGCAGGTGTGACATACCACTTTCCTCAAATTCTATGATTTCCTGATCTGTGAAATTGTCAGGTACCTCCTAGCGGTTCGCAACACAAAAACGGGCACAATATCTGTCCTTCCTTCTTCTAAATCACCACATATCCTGTCACATACCGTCAAAGCGTTGAAATCTATCCCTCCTTCTGCAGCACCTTCGAAGGGTGAATACCTTGCCGCAAAAAATGCTCTCGGAGAGACTTTCGGGACGAAGAAACAAAAGGCAAACATCAGGGCGCAAGAGCGTAATCGCATCGATGTTGGAGCCATGGAAGGGGTCATGGGATATGTTATGGATAGCATCGAAAAGGGGGCCGAAGGGCTAATGACTGCAGGTCTGTTGCCCTTTGCTAAATTTTGAAGATGTCATTGATCGGCTATCACAGAGGAGACGAAAGCCATGGCCGACAAGAACAGGCTTATCCCTCCTTTCTCAGCTACCGCTTCTGAGCCTGAGGACGTCTATCCTCTTCACGACATCATCCCCGAGGCCGAATGGAAGGCTCTTTCAATTTCCCCCTTCGACGCTGCGAATGATGAAAAAGAGAGGGTGGCCATGTTGCCATTCAAGAAATCGACATGGGTTAACAGTCACCTCAAAGCCCTCAAGAATTCTACAAGCAAAAATAAAAAGAAGAATCTGTACGTGAATTTCCAGATGATATGTCTCCCGATATTAAATCATTTTTATAGTAAGATCATCTTGTACATATCTGCTATGCTGGCCTTCCGACAGGCAGCATTCCAGAAATCTATTGACAAGGGAAAACTCTACGAGCGACTAAGCCCCGTTCCAGGAATTGTTGTCGATGGATTGTTGACCCGCTTTACAGAAGTGGCAAGAGGTTCTTCGAGGTTTGTGTTTCCCTCTCCTTCAGATCGCGACTCGTTTTCTAACTTGTCTTGTAGCTACCAACCGACCAGTGCCACGAAAACGAGTTTGTTGACACACATTTTTGCCCTTTGTCTCAAAGTGGATGATTTTGCCAGCAATACGACCGTGATTGCTCACGATTTGGGTATGACTGTTTCTGAGTAAGTCATTTACGCCAAAGTTCATGTTTTTTTGTTTTGATAAATTAACCGTTTTATAGGGTGAATCAACTGTTCAAATCGTTAGGTTGGTATCTTCCCTTTTGTTTAAATTTTGTATTCCTGACTGCTTATTTTCATTCGACAGGCTGTAAAATAACCAAGTTGGGAGAGAGAGAGCGTGCTCGACTTGGTCTGTCTGATAGTTCGGCAGATGAAAAACGGGCGGTTCTCAGTGCTCCTGTGGAGTTCCCCAAACCAAGACTTAGGAAGAAGAAAGCCTAGGACATAGTAGTTAGATGCACAGGTTTGTTCAAACCTTCAATCAAAGCTCAACAAACCTTTCGGGATGCCTCTTTACATGCTTAGTGAACCATGCTGTGGGCTGACTCCATGCATCTTGGCGATGATGTACATATAAAATCACATTGAACCTCGCCAGACATACTCGTCAGGTGGCCTCGTACCCATTTTTAAGTGTGTGATTGCAAATATTCAAATTTCAGGAGTCAATGAACTTTGCCCTCCTAGACATCGACCATCGTATTGTGGATGTTGGTAAAATGTCTAACAGCATTCATTTAATGACGATGGAGAAGACGACCCCCACCTAAAGTTGCGACGGTTGAGGAGGTGTGTACGAGGTTGGGAGGACGATCCGCACCACCGGCAAAACAAAAGCCGAGATCCGGGCATCGGGCATGGATGCATTCTCTCTCTCTCCACCTCATATATAAAAGCTGTTTTCTGCGGGGATTTCATATTACCCCGCATTCCTCCTTCACTTCATAATCAACCATACCCTTTCCCCCTTGGACTATACCTAAAGCATGCCCGGACGCAGGACTTTTCTAATTGGTGGAGGATGCACTGCATTCATCAAAGTATGTCTTCAGCCCTTGGTTTTGCAAGCAGAAAATCAGTGGTTGACTGTCGTTTCGTCAGCCGAGAGCTACGAGGAATACAGACGATGTATGTTGCCAGTACTTCTGTGTTTCAGCTTGGTTATATGAACGTTTCACCTAGATGGGCCTTGAAGCCGCGACAAAAGCCCTGCTCGATGCTGGTGTGTACTACGTGTAACTTGGAATAACACGGGCCTTTGCTGATAAAATTCGGCGGCCGCAGGCATTACCTACGATGCAGTCCAGAACGCCTTCGTGGGCTACTGTTATGGTGATTCCACGAGCGGACAGGTATGTCTTTCTAACCCCCCTAATCACGCCTCCGCTTAAGAATTCTATTCATAGCGTGCTCTCTATGACCTTGGACTTACCAATATCCCAATCGTCAACGTCAACAACAACTGTTCCACTGGCTCTTCAGCTCTTTTCCTGGCGAACAATGCTGTGAAGTATGGTGAAGTCGAGTGCTCTTTGGCTCTTGGCTTCGAGCGCATGAAGCCTGGCAGTCTCGGAACCAACTTCCCTGACCGACCCAGCCCCATGGCCCTCATCAACCAACGTTCATGGGACCTTGAAGCCGAGTTTGGTGAAAATCATGGCCCCGGTGCTCCTCGTATGTTCGATAACGGTGCCCAAGAGTACTTCACCAAGTACGGTGGCAACGTTGAACATCTCGCTAAGATTGGTACGTCTGCCTAAATACCAAAGCTCTATTTCCCAAACTGAGACGAACTCAAGCTTCCAAGAACCACAAACACTCCCTCAATAACCCCTACTCTCAATTTAGGGATGGATGGAGCGTCGAGAAGATTTTGGCTGCCCCTAAGATTACCAAGAACTTGACCAAGTTCATGTGCAGTCCCACATCAGTATGCGATTCTTTAATCTAGTTACGTTGCAGGTCACTGATAACGCCTCAAGGATGGAGCAGCATGCTGCATTGTGGCTTCCGAAGACTTCGTTCATTCTCATGGTCTTGAAAACCAGGCCATTGAGATCGTTGCTCAAGGACTTGCCACTGATGGACCCAGCACCTTTGAGGGACGAAGTGCCATGGACGTCGTAGGTTACGAAATGTCCAAGGTCTGCGCCGATAAGGTCTTCAAGGATGCTGGATTTGCTCCTGGCCAAGGCCGCGATCAAGTTGGTGTGGTCGAGTTGCATGATTGCTTCGCAGCCAACGAGGTGCCTCATATCCCGCAATTTTTTTTCGAAGTCCATCTGCTAACGACACTTTAGCTTATCACTTACGATGCCCTGGGATTGTGTGCACCAGGTGAAGCGCACAAGATGGTGGAACGCGGTGACAACACTGTATGTGTTATGTGTTTCTCCGCATCGCTACTTCTTGAATTTACTTGACCCGGTAGTATGGTGGAAAATACGTTGTCAATCCTAGCGGTGGCCTTGAGGCAAAAGGTCATCCCCTTGGGGCCACTGGTCTCGGAATGCACTTCTACATTATGAGTACGTTTTTATTTCTTTCATCTGAAAGAAATTTTCTTATTCAACCCATCACATTTACGTTACCAGTGCAACTTCGTGACTGTAAGTCTTTTTTTGCCTCAATCCGGCAATTTGCATTGAGATTTGATCTTTTTTTGCAGGGGCGGGTCCCATGCAAGCGCCTGGATTGTTCGATACCGCAGACAAGCGCGGAAAGTACGGTCTGGTTCATAACGTCGGTCTGGGAGGAGCCGTAGTTGTGTCATTACTCCGCCGACCCGAGTTCTTCAAACCAGGAGGGCAAGATGGAAGGTCAAGGTACGTCACTCGATTCAAGACTTTTCGAGTATGTATTCTGATCGCTACTCAGGTTGGGATATAATCACGCCCACGAATGCCATCCCGTCACGATGGCCGATGTTAACAAAGTCAAGTCGAAGACAGCATCTCCTTATGTCTTGCGTCACGCCAAACTCTGAGCGGTCTATCCCATAATTTCTGACCTTGTACTTTCTTATGCATATCTCAGATGCTGTTTTTTATATATCTACTTATGTAGATACGTTTTGATAACAAAATATGATTCGATTCTTCATCAAAGTCTTGCAATCAGCATGGATGTTCCTATCAACACTTATCCAGTATTTTCGGACCTCTTGGACTTGAAAATGAGGTAGGCCTACAAACATCATTAATGAATGGCCGATCTTTCCTCTTGACCCGCAGTACACTGCTGTGTATCGACGATCATTACTCCAGCACGCTCGCATTGCATTCACGAATTAGGAATGATTGGTGGGGGAAGCAGAGACGGATAGTATACTACTGTGTGTGTGTGTGTGGCAAGTGAATAAGTGGTGGTATGTATAAAAATAGATATGAAGTCGTGAATGAGTCTGCAGAAGAAAGCGATGTGAAGCTGAGGATTTGGGGAAGGTTGAGTGTCCACGACCAACGGCTCAAACAGCTCAGAGCTCCTCGTCTGTCTCCTGCTCCATAACTCCCAAATTATCAATAATGACCTCCTCTTTCAATTCTTCTGCTAAGGGCGTTCGCGAATAACGACATGCTTGTGAATCCAGACTTTGATTACGAAGGAGTGCCCTATCGGCCTATGAGCGAGATAAGTTACATGAGCATGACACTTACAATGAGCAGGTGAGTGAAGGGTGGATCTCACTGAGAATGGATGAACATACGTGTTTGGCGATCGTTTGGGTTTGCCAAAGTCCGCCAATGATATGGAAGGAAGAGGGTTGGGGCAGACGGGCTTCTTAAAGCAGTATTTGAGACACTTGTTGCACCAGCAATGGTGGAAAGCATCGTCGTTTATGTGCATGGGATGGTCCTCGGGATAGTCATTGGGGCAACCACAGCGCATGAAGTAGTGCTCATTGCCGTTGTGCGAGCAGGAACAAGTGGTGGAGTCCATGTGATGCCCAAGGAGTGGTTATATCGATAGGGTGAATTTAACGACGACGGCGAAGTCGAGGGTCTGCGAGATTTCTCAGAGAGTGTCAGTGGCCATCTTCCAAGTTTTATACTTTCAGCTGATGGTCAATAATAACTAAAGAGCCAGGGCAGAAACGGCAAGGGGACCACGACTTGACACCTGGACGGATATGAAGTGGTGTCGTAAACCACCTTTTTTTGTTGTAGATTTTTGGATGAATATACAACACCAGAGAAAGATTATTGAACACTTGTGGGCCAGATTCACGGTAAGCCATTGTCCTGGCGGTAGGACAGCTTGCGGTCTTTTTGAGTCCGAGGACAACTCAATCGGGTCAAGAGTTCAGAGCGCAGCATTGGAATTACTCGTGGTGTAACGTCGGAAATCATAGACACATGCCAAAGCAGCTTCTATATTTTTGAAGTTGAGACGGGGAACTGGGGCGATTGATACAAGAAACGGACATTAGAGTGATACCGACGGAGAAAAGGCCGTTGTGGGTATCAAAAGGGCACAAAGTATAGAAAGTCCAAAGAAAGCGAGAAGAAACAGAAAAATAGAAAGAGGTTGGAGGCATAAGGACGGAGAAGAAAGCGAGAGAGAGAAATTTGGGCCATGCTTGATGTTTTCAAACCCCGCGAACCTCGTGCTCGACATGTTTACGCCCGACCGTCAAACAGAGCATGCTCTTGCCTCTCTCCATCTTTGCCGCTCGTTTCTCCCTCCCAAACTCGTCCACGACAGAGACTAGACCCATACGTGTCTTCATGTTCCATGGTCCGCCATACAGCCTGCCTGTTGTGATCGCCGTGAGTCTAAGATTCCTGCCTCAAATTAATGCAAAAATACATGACAATCTTACCATAAACAGGCCACGGACGTCGTTCGGGATGTCCTTCTTGACTCCATAATGGTTCCCCTCTCTCTGAGAGGCGCAATAAGGTCCACTCCTCTGAGATGTCGTTCCTTAGATCGATATGCCTCTTCATAAGGATACGGCACAAAACCACGCTCACCACCCTGGACACGCTACCAGTGACGTTTGCGGCGATCTTTCCAACCTTAAATTCTTTGTGTTTTCCCTGGAAAGAGATCATTGCCGAACGGATATTCCCTGCACCGAATATACATCTTTCTCCAATAATTTTAGCAGTACGTACACGCCGTTGATAACTGTGGATGTGATATCGTACAATTAAATCTGATGCATCAGAATCTCCTTCAGAACAAATTTCCTTCTCTCTGTTGGGTAAATGATGATTCTACTTGGTCATGACTACTCGTCTCCGATTGTTTGCGAAATTTTATCCAACCTCATGCTCAGGACCCACCTTCGATTAGAAACGGTTAGGAAACAGTGGTCCGTCCATCCTTCCCCAAATCCGGTCTGCTCGTGAGTCTTTAACCTCCCATTTCCGCTCGCAATCATCTCCGTTTCATAAATATATCCACCAATTGCGTTAATCAAGTTTTGACACTCAAGATCTTCTGGTCTTATTTACTTCTTCGCTTCGAACATACCGTTAACGGCGAAGGGTACATCGAATAAACTGCACTGTAAGCTAGCCTATCAGTTTTCTGGAGATTCTACTGTACCATCATCCATGCCGTAGCTCGAGCAGGTACTCTTAGTAAAATCTATGACTTAATTACTGATAATTGATGCTTTTGCGTTATTAGGCTCCCATCCACCTGTTCGTATCCGACTTGATACGCTGCAAGCATTTCATTCAACCCTTGACTTCATTATCGATCCCCACTAGTAAGAAGAAGAAAAAGCCATGCTTCGGAGGTAAAGAACTGGGACCAGCTTCTTCAACCCCTCTGCAGTGTATTCATTCAGGAATAGTACGACCGTCTATTGAAGGAAACTTTCGTCGTTGTCGCCCCCCGTTGTATGCGCGATTCTCATGTCTCAGGTCTCATCGATTATCCGCGGTGTTGATGCTTCACGGACACCTTATACGAATCTCGATGATGGCGCCTCGTTGTGATCCTTCTCTTGTTGCTCGTGGTCGATACAATGCTACACGATGGAAGTGCTTTCAATAAAAGGAGATCGTGCTTTGCCCGTGGAATTTACCAAGGACATCTATCAGCTATCAGACGACTGATTATCTCCCGGATCTGTCAATAGTACGTTGTGTGCTTTCTGTTTTCGTTCTCTTCACAAAGAAGGCACATTTGTCAGATTACTCAACGCTGACTCAACGGCCTCGTTGAGCCTATCCCTCACGCCACGGAGAAACAATCAAACTTGCCTGAAACATCCACCTTATACTTTGAGCGCAGCAACCTACATTCTTCCTCTTGCATCATCAGTTTTAGTCTTAAATTTCGACTTCAAGCCCCACCCATGCACCGCCAGGTCCAATTCATCTCCGTCACTCGTCAACCCCAGGAGCCTGTGCCGAGGGGGAAACTCGTACCGCGAACCACGTAGTAAGCAAGTCGCTCGAACAAAGTTTTAATGCCCCAACTGTGTACCTATCAGTGCACCTCGAATGAATCCAGCTTGGCTCGGATGCAGGTTTTAGACCCTGGTATATTAGCGTTTTGTATCCCCTGACAACCGGCGGATCTATATTTCGTATGTTCATTACAAAAATCTGTCCTATTAACATTGAACTTCCGGAGGTGACTTTTTATGTTTATAGCACGTTTTGTTGGACAGGTTGGGGCATTTGGTATTCAGAAGACTTCAATGCTGGAAAATGAATGAACAGAAGAACGAATCCAACGTGTACAAGTGGAAATTTAACTGGAAGCATGGACTCGCTGGACCTTCGAGTGCGCAAATTCATCAGGATTCGATGGAGTAGATCAGATACATACTATCCGGTCTGCGTGCGTGGGGGCTGGACCAAAAGCAAGACGACATGTGTGTCTTATCGTACTGTATCAACTGGGACTTACAGAAGCTGAAGCTGGAAATGAAAGACTTAATCTCGCGCCGCCACTCGGAATCGGAAAAAACCTTGGCTATTTTGAAGACATCCTGTCCGAATTACTAGTAGAAATTTCATGGTGTCTCTGAACTTCTTGAGTTCTATCTAGCCTTAGACCTGATTTCGCAGAATCAAGCTGGGCCAGGCCTCCATGTGCCCGTGTAGTGCGCACTTACAAAGATAGCATGCAATCAGATGAACATCATGATGGATTGGAAGATACATACCTTGGTAATACTAGGTAATACTACGGTATTAAAGTGCCGCAAAATGCTATCCCATTATGTCCCTTTTCCATTGTTAATCAGACATTTTCAATGGCGACTACTCCGTCTCCCAGGCTTGCGACATTAATTTATTCAAATCCATCTTCTGTCAAAAAAATGACTATCCGTCTTCACATGCTTCACACCCAATGTCATACTACAGTACTATATATTCGTCCCTAACTCGCCTTTCTTGTTTATCTACTCCACTTCAATCCCCTCGGACAACTTGTTGTCCCCGACGGCCTGGACCCTGACCAACAGGTTGACCTTAAGAATCACTTAGAATCTAAAACTGAGGGGCCTATTCTGACAACACTATTTGACTTGGGCTCGCATGAGGAAAGCCAATAAGTAGATCAACATATCAAGGTCAGCAGTAACTAGTAAGCTTTGGCGCCTGTCATTTCGGAAGAAATATCCGATGACGACATTGGGCGACTGCAGCAAATCTCATCTTGCGGCTTGGCGGGCTGGAGAATTTGAATGACCGATGACAAGAGTGAATATGAGCACTATATGAGCTTATATGATTGTGTGTGTGTAAAGGTGTGTGGTAAATCGTCAGGCTAAACCTCTTCGAGGGGGTGTCGTGGTGGCGGGTGTGCGAGTGTCGACGTTTGTCGACAGATCGAAAGTGAAAAACGAATTAAACAAGTCAAGTGAGGTCAAGTGCTACTGTTGATTAGAATCAGGTTGAGGGTCGTGTTGTTGGTCTGGCACACTTGGCCACGAAAATTCAATCAACTGGGTCAGGTACCTTCACACCACCATGTTCTCATGCATGCGGATCATGACGCGGCAGGACAAACTATCGTGAAGTAAGTATATTTCTCAATCCGGCGGAGAGAGAGAAGTTGAAGTTGCCGCCTTGCGGTAAGTGCCGACAGCCTTGTCCTTGTCCCGACTGAATGGCGACAGGTCGGCGGTCAAGCTTGGCCGTCTATAACCTACTTATCCAAAGTCTAAAGGTCGGCCTATAAACTTTCTCCAAATGAAGACAAAATAAGTGGATGGAGACAGAAAGGACATCGCCCAGTTTTTGGAAGGAGATCATGATCTATTTTGATTTCAATTCACATTCTGGCGTGTCGTTACACTACTCCTGGAACTACTCGCTGATGCCCATTTTCTCCCTGCCGGTATTCCCGAACCACATGGCCTATTTCACATTCACGATACCCGATTTATTCGCATTGTAAGAAGGTCAACACTCATCAATGACATACCCTGCGATGTCAAATAGTATTCCGCTAAATTAAAATAGTAGGGAACCACCGGCATGGAAGTCTTCTGTGTGGTCTAACATAGTTGAAACTTTGTGCTAGCACCAGACTGGCAGTCTGTCAGCCGAAAATCGCGCCGGCCACAGGTTCCGATTGAGCGTGGGCCACCCGCTCGTCCAAGGTTGTGTGGAGTGAACTTTCAAGGAGGTGGATTTGAAAGCGGCTTGTAATACAGGGTCGTAATGCTCATGTATGTACTGCGCCGCTGGGAAGCCAGATATCTTAGAGCTTGATCTTGCTCTGAATGCTGCAATGGGGATCCCCATCAAGTTGGCAGGCTGGACCCTGAGCGCAACTTGCAGCAGTACATGTGCCAGTGGAAGGGATCATTGTGACAAGTTCGATCTGGGAGTTGGATCATTTTAATTTACATGAGTTACGACCCACTGTAATACGATGGTATTCACAATGATACACTCCCTTACTGTGACATCTCCAGGCGGACCCTTACTCGGTCTTGGCACCAGGCACTCAGAAGCTGGGCGCTTATTTTCAGACGTCAAGGCTGCACTATTATAGGCACGGAAACCTAAGGCTATCTCACTCCTGTGGTCCTTCCTTAAGATGATACTACATTCGATATTAAACGCCCCCCTAGTCGAAGTTGAGTCAAAGCCTTTCTTCGACTGCGACCTCCCAATTAAGCACTCAGTTCGTCAGTCGGTGTTTCGGGCCGGGATCTGGGTTATTTTTAGCTCCGTTGGCCTGCCAGGCTGCCAGCTCTTTCAGTGCGTTCTACATTGAGGGTATAACTGGTCAACGTTGTCAACGACTTTCCAGGAATCAGAGGATTAGGAAAGAACTCCACTTGTTCAGAGAGGTCACCAGGTGATTAATTAAGCCAAAAGTTTTGAATCAGATAAGCTCAGCATGAATTACATTTGAGCAATTTGAGAGGTCCATTATTACAACTGCGAAAGGGAGGGCCATATCACTATACTACGGAGGACATAGACAGTCCAGCACTTCTTGCGAATGGATCTGCTATGAACTTTGGTTAGTAAGGGGGAGTCTTTCCAGAAAAGATAGTAAACGTACTGCGGGAGGGGAAATCCGAGGGCCTCAGTACGCTACAACGGGAGACTACACTACTAGTCTTTGAAGACGCTCTGTGTGCGTAAAATACGCCTTGGTCCAACTACATAATATATATATAGAGAAGAGAGAAAGAAAAAGAGGCAGAAAGAAAAATAATCTGAGATATTTAATCAGCAATTGTTAGTGACAAAATTCACGGTCGTTACCAGAAAGGAGAGATTGGGGAAATTCGCGAGCCGTTGGTCTTGAGTGGTAACCCATGATTATGGGAAGCGCATTCCTGGATATCTAGGACATTATCGATGCAGACAGACCCCAATATAATGCTTACTCACCATTTCAATGACCCGTGGCGGTAGTTCCGATGATTCGGGGATGATATGATGTTGTGGGCTTGTATGACAGTGTGAGATGATATCAGAGATAATCTCGCGAGTGAGACTGAAACGAAGAAATAGTTGCCGGTGGCGTTTTGGAGTGGGGAATCGTTGAAGCATGGCGTTTTGGACCTGTACGAAAAAGGATGAGCACCCGCCAATAAAAGCTCAGAGAGAAGAGGAATGGAACCAGGTCAACGATGCATGCCATTGGGGCGAGTGTATTGTCGTGTGTCGAAAGCTTTAGATGAGGATGAGCATTAGCGAGACGAAGATGAGAAGAGAAAGAACACATACCTCACGCCAATCACCTCTCGCCTGACCCATCCACACACACACGAGCAAAAGATAGCCAGGAGCGCCACACATCACCACCGAACAAAGGTGTGCCCAACTAGAAGCGACGATGGCATGCAACTAGTCGGTGCTACAGTACACAGTGTATGTGCATGTATACACACGATTGAGGGGTGCCACTGATCAATACCCGGTGAAATGAGTGCGTTTCTGCCGGATACATCCAAGAAACATTTAACATCGAAATGCAAACGACGCCAGAACGGGCGTTTGTGTTTCAGGGATACCTACTGCCCCCAGTCAACACCAGTGCCCAGGAACAGGCGGCCGCGATAGGGTGGTATATATTGCTCCTGGCTGTGTGGATGTGTGTGTGTGTGGGAAGGGTCTGCGTTGGGCGGGATTGGTTAGTGGCTTTGGAAAGAATGGGACTGACACGAGGATTGATTTCGAGCGATTTGGCGCAAGGCGAGTCGTTGGAACTGTCCCCGCCGTTGTCAGAAACAAGAGTGTGATAAGAGTGAGCAACGATACCTATGCTTGCCCCAACGACTTGATGATGGATCGACCTCTTGATAGCCTGTATGGGTGATGGTCCATAGTTGAAGAATAGTAGTAGTAGATAGTAGAGTAAGGCTTTCTGGAGATGACTCCTAGAGATGATGGTGGAAGAGAGTCAAGAGGCGATGGAGAGCTCTTGTCGAACGCGTCCTCTTTTTATACCCAATTTCCCGTTGGTCTTGTTTGTATTTCGTGCCGGACTGGTCAGCCCAAGGTCAGCCGCTGGCTGGCTGCGGCTACGAAGATGCGTGATCAACTTCCGTAAACGGACAATTGACTTCCATATATGGTAAGCCGTGTTCGTTACTGAATTTGAGGAGGTGATGCACAGGCGTATGTGGGGTTGAATAAAATGCCAGTGATTTGTTTTTCGTAATCAAGGGCCTATTTTAAGATAGGTAAAAGATCCTCCCCATGCGAATTTCGCAACCTAGGACTCTGAAAATCTCAACGGAAGTCAGGTTGGCTAGTAGCTTGTGCTCGGATTCGGAACTCCGTCCAGCCTTTCAGCCTAGACTGGGGAGTTCTCCAGTGTGATCAAGACTGGGTTTCTCTCCGACTCCACAATCATCATAGGTTTCTGGTACTGCGGACCGCCGCGCCAAAGCTAAATAAAGACGATCATCTTGCATTTCAGCCTGTGGCGGGTACGAGTCCGAGTCGCATTCGCATTCGCAAAGTTCGTCTCTCATACAGTCTCTTCAAGTTCGAGGGCAAGTCGGTCACTGGCACTGCAGTGGCTCGGTCGTCTCGGAATCATC
>JAHXRV010001571.1:0-64671 GCA_019904355.1 Psilocybe tampanensis | reverse complement strand
CGGAGTCCAAAAACAGTACCGACGAAATGTGCGCGCAATGGGCCTGGAAGTCTGCGTGAGGCTAATTATATTTGCTCAGAAAATTGTTCCTAAAAGTGTGCGGGGTAGGGCGAAAGTGTGCGCGATCGGACAATTTTGCGTGCGAACTGGAATATATATGCTAAAATAATATTCCGGCACTCTGAGCTACATACATTTCAGCCAGTCAACGAACACTTTTGAACCTGTTCCAAACCTGTTCGTTGCTTTTATCAATACACCATCCAGATGTTATCAAAATCTTCACTAGCATGCCCTGCCAAAGCTTGATTCCACAGCAATATCGTTGATTGAGAATTTCGCGTAAGATGGGAAGTACACTGTAACCTGGATTAAAGCACAGCGCCCTGACCTTCATGGTGGAAGATTGGAATAGAAACGACTCAGGACAGGTGGAGTGGATCATTATTTTCGTCCAAGCATACTTGGGAAACTGATATGGGAGATAAACACAGTGCAAGAGCAATTGCCCTGCGATCCAGATATAACCCACCGAATTTGAGTCATTTTTGTGACAGGCATGCGCAGCCATGGCGACTCGCTGGCGCTGACATCCAGGCGTAGTTGATCGTCCAAGTATCGACGTGTTCAAATCCAACGCCTACGTTCATCTGAGTCTTCAATTACTGCTGCGGTGGGGTTGAAACCCTGTATAAATAATTGCACTGCGCGATCTCCGAGGCTCCCTAATTCGATTGACTTCTACACCATGCCCGACAGAATATCGATTGGCCGACCAGTTGTGAACATCAAGGCTTCTCGACGTCATCGGAATTATCATCTTCCTCCTCCTCTTCCTGCTGACGCAAAGCAAACTGTGGACCCGCTAGATGATGTGCGTGATGCGGATATCGGGTTAGTACCATTGTTCTCCGCGCGTCTTTTCCTGTGAGGACTTACCAAATAAATGATCTCGCAGTGTCTTAGAGGAATATGAAAACAAATTAATCATTCTAGCAAAGTCACGCAGCTCAGGATCCTCCTTAGTTATCATTCCAACATCTCTTGCTTTGTTTCTAGCGGTACATTCAGTGTAAGCGACTTTTCACTCCATCCCGATTAACTCACTCACAATCGAATGTACAATAACAGAAAACGTTTGAAGCTTATCTATTTCTCTTTCCGCGAACTCCGATATCCCTCCTTGATAGTTACGACGGTGTGCTCATCAATCGGTATGTAATCCACCTCAGAGAAGGCGTTGCCGTTTCTTTAATATCAACCTCTTTTCCCTATTTATCCAGCATTCAGCCTCCTTTGTTTCCCGATCTTCACCTTAGCCGCCCTGGTGTTTATCGACATCATCATCAGATACCGCAAACTTGGACCAGTCACCGCCCGACGCGTATCGCATGCCACAAACGCACGACTGTCTTCCCTCGAAGCCCACCTGAACAACCGGGGAGAAACTCTCCGCATATTTTTCGAACAACACACCGGTCGTATTATAGGCAGACTTGAAGAACAACAGCAAAGACAACAGGAAAGTTCCACTCCCTTTGAAAACAAAACAAACGTCCCCGAGCCGTCGGCAGAGAGAGTAGAAACATCTCCATCTTCATCTTCATCTTTATTCCCAAGGTTCGATCCCGAATTAGGCCGTATCGCACATCGACATGCAGATTACCTTCCACTTCCACCATGGCCATCATTCACAATAACAAGCGATAAAAATACTGACACTGACACTCGATCCCACAAACTCGACATCCTCCGGGAACTGCGACCAGACTTCGACCTCGAGCTGAATCGTCTCCGCTCGATCCCGCAATTCGATGCCGAGGGCTGGTTGCTCGTGAACAATCCCGACATACAACAGCTTTCGTCGTCGTCGTCGTCGTCCGGTGGCAGCGAAATGAAGACTCAAAGCGGCGTCGATGCTGGTGCTGGAACAGGTGGCGTCTACATACCTTTCGCCAGTAGTGATGCAAGACGGTAAGGTTTAACCAGTCCACGTTTTTGTATGCTCAAGCTGATGTCTTTTTCATTTGGCCATAGGAAAAGGTTGTCGGTGTAGAGCGAGCATCACGTCGAATTTGATCAAATGTAAACACCAACTGGTCTTGGTTAAAAATCTTGTAGCTTCGATTGTAACACCACCTTCAAACATGTTCATCTCATCTTCAGCCCCATCAGCTGATTTGATTCAACAGACTTTCAAACGAAGAACAATACCATGGGAGGTCCGGGAGTCGAGACAAAGAGAGGTCAAATTCCCCGCAACTTTTTGATCCCTCTTCGCAAATACTTGATTCATTCTCATTGATCACATACTCGCCCGAGCCAACATTACACCAAAACACGAGAACCATCAAAAAAACAGAAAAAGCCCAATGATAGTTGATTAAACAGTGAGCGGTACGATTACAACACATGCTATTCCAGCCTCCGAGAAAAAATAATTAATGAAAGAATCTACGAAAAACGCCCATTGTCCTTTTTTTTGTTTTTGAATTCGCGTTGCAAGTGCCAGTGTTTTAGGAGAAAAAAAAGAGAGAGAGAGAAAATCCTTTTGGTTCAGGAATCAAAAACACGAACCGACCATTGAAAATCCTCTAGTTCTGATCCTCAACCAGACTGGCAGCAGCCTTGAGATCGGCGGAGACCATTTCCTTGACTAACGTATCAAAATCGACGCGACGTTTCCAACCAAGGACACGTTCGGCTTTGGCAGGATTTCCTAGCAATAGACTGACGGTGTGGTCGCGTCAGTGGACGTGGATGGCGAACATCATCTTATAATCGGGAAACACTCACTCGACTTCAGCAGGTCGGAAATATTTTGGATCCACCTTAACGACCACTTTCCCAGATTTCACATCAATTCCCTGCTCATTTACACCTTGTCCTGACCACCTACAAACAGTCAAGGATCAACAAGCTGAATCAAAGCAAAGTGAGCAAAAAACACAACAAACCTGAGCTTCATGCCGACAGCCTCGAAAGACTTGTCCACAAACTCTCTGACAGGGTGGGTTTCTCCTGTGGCAAGCACAAAGTCCTGTGCGGTAGGCTGTTGGAGCATCATCCACATTCCTTCAACGTAATCGCGAGCTAATAAAAGTCTTTTCATTAAACCTGCCATCGGTATCTTAGATTCTATCAAACTCACCATGGCCCCAATCACGACGAGCGTCGATGTTTCCGAGGTATAAGCAAGACTGTTTGCCCAACGAGATTTCCGCGGCCGCTCTTGTGATCTTGCGCGTCACGAACGTCCTCCCTCGACGCGGGCTCTCGTGATTGAACAGGATGCCATTGCACGCAAACATCCCATACGCCTCACGATAGTTGACAACGATCCAGTACGCATATAATTTAGCACATCCATAGGGCGACCGGGGGTAGAAGGGCGTCGTCTCGCTCTGCGGGGTTTCGACGACCTTACCATAGAGTTCGGACGTGGACGCCTGATAGAATTTGACATGTTTCTCCAAGCCGCACGTTCGGATCGCGTCGAGCAAGCGAAGCGTGCCCAGTCCATCAACGTCCCCAGTATACTCCGCCATCTCAAACGACACCTTGACGTGAGACTGCGCCCCAAGGTTGTACACTTCTGTGGGCTGGACTTGGGCGATGATATAAACGAGGTTGGTACTGTCGCTCAAGTCTCCGTAATGCAACTTGAACTTTCCGGGGTCTGCATATATGCGTGTTATATGCGCGTATTTTTGATGTCAAGAGATAAGAACATACGTTCATGCTGATCCTCATAGAGGTGATGGAGTCGTCCAGTGTTAAAACTCGAGGAACGACGAATGATACCGTGCACTTGGTATCCCTTTTCCAGCAAGAGCTCAGTCCTACAATACCAAAGATTGTGAGATAACCTGGTGGCGCGATGTCTCGCCCTCGCATTTCAACTTACAAGTAAGATCCATCCTGGCCAGTGATACCTACAAGCAGGGATCAGGAGGACAAGGGGAAAGAGAAATGCGGCGGGGTGCCTGACCTGATATTAACGCGACTTTACGTTTCTGGTACTCCTCAACGGAGGGCAGGTTTAATGTTGCGAAAGGGGTGGCGACATCGACGATGGACATGGTGGTTTGGGATCAAGAACAAGAAATGGAGAGTCTGGAATTTATAGACCGATTGGATTAGCTAACGCGACTTTGGATTGTCGTCTGTCTGTGCCCTGGGCCTACTGCATGTACCTGTGGAAGTACTAATCTTACATCTGTCGTTTTGTCTAATAATCCGATTTCAATGAAATGTATCTCCATTTAGTTCTATGATTTTGTAGCCGACAATTGATACCGAAATACTTGGGAGGAGGAGAACCCACAAAAAACTCTTAAGAAAAGTGGTGTCTCAAACACAACAAAACGATCTCTGGGTATGGAAAAAAGTAGAATGCAGACTGGCCATCAGACTCATGCCTGGAGGACACGGGGCTTGGTAGCACCAATGCGCGCCTTGGTGTTGTAATTATCCAAGAACCATTTGACCGTCAGGTCCAGGGCTTTTCGGCACGTTAGACCTCGTGGAGCGGAGGAGAAAAAAGTGCGTACCTTCTTCGAAGGGGGTGAATTGGAACCCTCCCATCAAGTCCAGAAGTTTTTTGTTGGATGCAGGTTTGCGGAACTGGCCATCTGCACGGGAAGGATCGAACTAAGGGAGGTAACATAAATGACCAATACTTCGTGTTCAAAGGATAGAACTAACCTTGTAGTCGCCCTTGAACCCAACAGCCTTGACGATGGCATCGGCAACTTCTTTGATGCTCACTTCCTGGTCTTCGCCGACTGAAAATAGGGGATTAAACTTAGAAACACAACGCGCATACAATAGGGCTTTACCAGAGAGAATGACAGGTTCAACGTCATCGTATTCACGCAGTTGCCAAATGAAAAGTTTGGCCAAATCGTACGAGAAGATAAATTGGCGGAGCGGTTTTCCTGTGCCAGAAACAATGAAGGGCGTTCCGTTTTCTGTGTAACAATTAGCAAAGTCCAAGGGTACAGGAGAAAAAACCTACGCTTAGCCAGATAGCACTTATGGATCAGGCCAGGGATGACATGCGAGTCTTCTAAATCACTGTTTAATATACCATGAGATACTGCAGTGGCCATAAATAAATATAAAGAACTGACAAGTTGTCGTTCGGTCCAAAGACATTGGTAGGGATCGCAGAGGTAAAGTTGCAACCGAATTCCTCCTTGTATGCGCTTAAATTCGCGTCAGAAATGATTTAGAACAACAAGTGATAAGAGTTACTGGTTCTGAACATCGACCATGCGTTTAGCATGGGCATATCCAAAGTTACTTTCGTGAGGGGGCCCACTGTGGATCTTGTTCTCGTCGAGAGGATACTCGACCTTATCGGGGAACACACAGGTCGACAAACACGATATCACTTTTTTGGTCTTATGCTGGTACGCCGCGTGCAACACGTTGTCGTTGATGAGAATATTGTCACGGAGGAATGTCAACTGGTTGTTAGAGTTATTAATTAGTGAAATTAACAACGAGGGGGACAAGAGCGGCGAACCTTGTACTTCATATTCTTGAACAGACCGCCCACTATAGACATGTTGGAATCGATGGATAAGAATGCGATTCAGCCATGTTCGAAAAGCACGCACCAAGGGCGGCGAGATGGATAACATGCGTTGGGTTGTACTTTTCGTACAGTTTACGAGTCTGTTCAGGATCTCTAGCCAGAAATATGAGAGAGTTGTGATAAGATTCATCGAAGAGTTGATGTACCGCAGATCGCCTTCAGAGGATCCAGCGAAAATCCAAGTCTCGCCGGGCTTCTTGCCAAACCTTGAACCCTCGGGTTCGGTGTTGATGATGTGTTCGATGGCTTTGCCAACGAGCCCGGTGCCTCCGGTGACTAGAATGACATTAGCCATGCTGTTGGTAGAGTTGTTAGACTAGTTGATTAGAGGAAAGACGCGTCACTGACATATCTGTAGATGGATGAAGAAAGAAAGAAAGGGGAGACCGCAGACACAAATGCCAAGATCGACTTAATATCTACATCTTATCAGTTGTGATCACGTGATAGACACTGATTACTCCTCCCCGCCTTCCGGGACACTCTTTAAAGTTTCTGAGCCTTCACATACTTTACGATGCCATCTTTAACTTGTTCTCCCACCAAGTTCCCTTAGATTTACCCTCTTCTCATAGACTGCCACCATAATGGACTCCAGGAAGATAGCCAATGAAGTCTATGCCCTGGCTGATGCCAATTCTTCAGATCCACTCGCACCCCTGGTCAAAGAAGCCTTAGACGTTATCGACCAGTGCTTGGACACCCATGGGTGCGTCCTCAATTCAACCACTTTCGATCCTCAATGATGTAACCAAGTGTATGAAGGCCAGACAATGTATCCTTGAGCTTCAATGGTGGCAAGGACTGTAAGCGCAGCACTACACTTTACCAGACTTTTCTCAAGCTATTTTTTTGAAATCTATAGGCACTGTCCTGCTGCATCTCTATGCAGGAGCTATTGCACGTCGACTCAAAGAATCGGAAACGATGAAACCGATCCATTCCATATACATTCCTGTACCTTCGCCCTTCAAAGTTCTCGAGGACTTCATCGAGGAAGCCACCAGACTCTACAACCTAGATCTGTTTTCTTGCACACCTGAAGCCATCGAAATCGAGAGCGTAGTCACCCCAGCCCCCCAACTCAACGGATCTGTGGACTATGTTACTGCACCCAAAGCTGTTGGGAAATCCAAAGGAGGCGCAGGAATGCGAGAGGCTCTCGAGGTGTACAAGCAGAAATTCCCCAATATCAGTGCTATCCTGATTGGGACTCGTCGAACTGATCCACATGGTGGTAAGCTTTTTTTTCCCCTTCAGCAATCACACTTGTCTAATACTATGATTATCGTTTTGCAGCCAAACTCTCCCACCGGAACATGACCGATGCCGGGTGGCCAACTTACGAACGTGTTAATCCTATCATCAACTGGTCATACACCAGCGTCTGGGAGTTCTTAAGGCGGTTCAACGTACCCTATTGCACTCTATACGATGAGGGGTACACCTCCCTCGGTTCGACGTACAACACCTTTCCGAACCCTGCCCTTCTCGTATGTCAGTCATGTCTCGGTCCCGAAGCTTCCCTCCCGGACTGCTCAGATTCTACATCGGTGTCTGTCTCTGACTCACCGACCCCGGCCGCCCTCAACGGTGCGGCACAGGAAAGTCTCGAAATATCCGCTCCGATATCCGCTCCCTCGCCTGTCACTGCGGTCGTCCAACCCGTGTGCAAGAGCTCCATCTCATCTCCTTCCTCGGCAAACGCGTCGCACCGGACCACACCTCAACACTCTACCCAATCTACCCCGAAACCAGTACGATACCGTCCTGCCTATGAGCTCCAGGATGGGAATTTAGAAAGATCTGGGCGTGGATTACCTCAAACAAATGTACAATGACGGATGCGAATAACTTACTTATCAGAACATACCAGCATATGTATGCAACTTGCAATATTTCTAATTCACCATTGATCCTTTTTATCAGATCGTATAAAGCAGTGAACAAGGACGAAAGGCTTATCAACGGTTTGTGTACGAAGACAACTTCTCGATTTATTACAAATAGAAATACGGTAATCTATATATTCTCTACGGAACCAGCTCCAATACCCAGTTGAACTAACATTATGCTAATCGACCTCGAAACAGAATTTTACATGGACATGTACGTACATGAAAAACACATCACCCCAGACACAAACTTAACCAGGGAGTCAAGAAACCAATCAAACGTTCGCTCTTTACTCCTTTTCCTTGGACCTGAAATCCTTCTCACCCGCTTCGATATCATCCCCCCTTACGCGTTCATATGAAGGGCGTTTAGACGAAGGCAACGATCCGGGTTGCGATTCCTGGTGCTTCACCCAAGTGTATAGGGCCGAACCGAGTAGGATGATAGCGATTGAGGATGCACGACCGCTGTCATAGTAATGCATTGCATTTAATGAGATAAATAAAAATAAGCAAGCGATTAGATAGGAGACAGAGTGGATAAGAGGTCAAACGAACGTTGTGATGATATCGTGGAACAACCACATCCCCAAGAGCGATGCTGCGACGCCTCTGACCGCTGAGGACACCATATGAGTGATGGGGGAAGTGACTTTGATGGACATGAGGCTGGCAATGCTCATCATAAAACCGAGGACGCCCTGTGTAGATAACAAAATTAATGAAGATGTTCTTTTTCCTTTCGAGGTAAATTATGATGAACGCACGGTGATAGCTGATCCCCAAAGGAAAGTGGCGAGAGGAGACATCGAGCCGGGTTCAGTCAGGAGTTCACTGACGCCGAAAAGCAATTTGAGGACGTCCATGCCTTCTCCAGCAAGGATGAGGAGAGGGAGCAAAACGACGGCGCTGAGGAGGTTGGTATACCAAGACAAAGCGAGTGCGCTGCCGCCTACAACAGTCAAACTCTGTTTGATAACCACGGAGTGGATGGCTGTAATAGCAGAGCTGGCGACTCCAAACCCAACGCCGACAAGCGAAAGTGGTGTTCCGTCAAGGAAAACGCCAATGAAGAATCCAAGGGTAACAATCCCACAGCAGAAGAGGATGCGCAGGGATGGGCGGGAATGGAGGACGAAAAATGAGGTGCAAACGGTGAATGGGAGCACCAAACCGCGAGCGACTTGGTAGAAAGAGGCGTCTACGTATTTGAGGGTATAATTGCTGAAACTGTAGAAAATTATCAGGGAAATTTTTTTATTATACAACATGCGGGAGTACACACCTCAGACCGAACACGTTCAAACCAACCATGGGGACGAGGCCTTTGCACGTTTCGAAATCAAGCGTGAGCCTGTCAGGCAATAAACGCAGGGCGTCCGAGACCATGAAAAGACCAGCGGCAATGGCGAGTTGGGCCCAAAGGAAGAAAAGGGGCGTCGCTGTGACGTTAAGGACCCATTTATTACTATAATGGCGTCGCGAATTGAGCATTCATCTCGAAGAGATAGAGAGATAGAATTGACATACGCCATAACCATCTAAAAGGGGGAGTACACCGATGAGCTCAAAAACTGGCATAACTAGGACAAATACACACCGCCAACGCCGCCACAAGGTAAAAGGCGACAACGCCCATCTGGTTTGGAACTCGATTAACGACCTCGACTAAAAACACGGTTCTGAAAGGTGCATACCACGAGCGACCTAGATGCTGGCTTCGCCGGTGCATTTTGAGGAGCCATTGAAAAGAAGAAAAATGAGTGGTGCGGCGGCTTGGGATATCGCCTTTGTTGAAAATGGGTATGGTGGAAGGAATGAAGCCAGCAAGCAGGATCCTCAACGGGCGACGCTCAACAGGGATAACAGACCCCGTGGGAATTTCATTTCATTCATTTTGAGCGGACCCTTTAGCCGGCCAACGCGTCGCGTCTTGTCTAATTTATGACTTGATCTCAAACTACCACCACCAGAATTCCTCCAAAATATGTCTCAAGAGGGCAGCCCACCCCCACCGTCGCCTGGAATACAGTCAGCTCGTTAGTTCTGAGAAAAATACAGTGTCCTCGATACTAACTTTAAATTTCTGAAGTCTCAACTGACACGATACGGATATTACTCGCAACCGACAACCACATCGGTTACATGGAACGCGACCCCATAAGAGGGCAAGATTCTATCAACACTTTCAAAGAAATCCTCCAGCTCGCTGTCAAACATGAAGTAGGTCATAGGAAAGCAATGTTCAGGCAGTCAGTTGATCGGAATCCCTTTCATTTCAGGTTGACTTTGTCCTCCTTGCTGGTGACTTGTTCCACGAAAACAAGCCTTCAAGAAATTGTCTGTACCAAGTCACAGCTCTACTGCGCGAGTATACCATGGGGGACAAACCAGTGCAGGTCCAGCTTTTGAGCGATCCTTTGGAGGGACAGGCAGATGGCTTTTCGTAAGCCTCTGGGAATCATTTGTTCAACGGCATCTTCTCATAACTTATAGGTTTCCTGCTATCAACTATGAAGATCCTAACTTGAACGTTGGTATCCCAGTATTCTCAATACACGGAAATCACGATGACCCTCAAGGCGCAGGCGCTGTTCGTATTCTCTTTCTATTACATTATTTTCCATGTTTTGTCCTCATATTTTTTCATAGGAGGGGGCATTATGTGCTCTTGATATCCTTTCAGCTAGCGGCCTTGTCAATTACATGGGAAAATTCGACCTACCTCTCTCAGATGCTGAAGCAGCCACAACAGGAATCGCGGTCAAGCCAGTGCTTCTCCAGAAGGGCAACACTCGCCTTGGGATGTACGGAATCGGAAACGTGAAAGATCAAAGGATGCATTTTGAATTGAGGAGCAACAGAGTGCGAATGTTCATGCCACGCGACAAAGAACAGTGGTTCAATATGCTCTTGCTGCATCAAAACAGGTATGTTTGATGACCACGCAATAACAATAAATTTTCGTAACGTTATATCCATTACTTTACAGAGTCAAACATGGACCTCAAGAATTTGTTCCTGAAGGAATGTTTGACGATAATGTCGATTTGGTTGTATGGGGACACGAACACGACTGTCGAATTATCCCAGAACCGGTCGCAGGCAAAAATTACTATATCACCCAACCAGGTTCTTCTGTTGCTACTTCACTTGCTGATGGGGAGGCTATTCCAAAGTCAGTATCTCTTGATTCAGGTTTTTTCCAAAATATTTTCTGAAAAAACGTCAGGCATGTGGCCTTGGTGCAAATTCAGCGCAAAGAATTCGAATTAACACCTCTCCCTCTTCGAACTGTGCGGCCCTTCGTGATCGAAGAGGTCGTCCTGAATGATGTCGCCGAAGAGGAAGGCCTCGACCTCAACGATCAAATGGCTATCTCCAAGTATCTCAAAGGCAAGGTAGATATTTATATATTAGATCATTATGTCTCCAATTGCTGATCTTTCCTCAGGTCAACACCCTGATTGACCAAGCTAACGAGATCTGGGAAAATCGAAATGCGCAAGCAATTGAGGATGGAGAACCGGAAATACCCAAAATGCTCCCTCTTGTCCGTCTAAAGGTCTGAAAAACTTCGACACAGCTTTTTCTGGGCCACTTTAACGACCTTTCCTGGACAGGTGGACACGACAGGAGTCACTGAAATGTCCAATCCCATCCGTTTTGGCCAGGAATTCCAAGGGCGAATCGCAAACCCTCGAGACTTGCTTGTATTTCACAGATCAAAAAAAGCTGCCGCGCGGTCGAGTAAAGTCACTATCGAACAACCTGAACTCAGTATTGATGACCCAGATTTGACCAACGCCGAGAAGTTGGCTAAAGTCCGGGTTGGGACTCTGGTCAAAGAATATCTGGGAGCACAGGAACTGCAGCTGTTGGGTGAAGGCGGCATGTCGGATGCCATCCAAAAATTCGTCGAGAAGGATGATATCCATGCGATTCAATCGTGAGTCTGTTTTCTGTATCCCTAGGAATATTGTTGAACATCTTTATGATAATAGGCATGTCAACAACTCGCTAAAATCCCTGATGGGAAGGTGTAAGACGCATGGAGATGTCGAACTGGGCGATGATGAAGTTGAGGATTTGGTTCGTCTCTCATTCTAAAAACACGAATTTCCCCGTATCTCATAATACCAACAGCTAGGGAAAGCCAAGGAACAACAGGATAAAGAGTACCTTGAAGAAGCCAGAATGGGCAGAACGTCCAAGTCTTCAGTAAGTCGATGTTGCCCTTTTGACCCGTCATATTACTAAACTTGCGGTAGGGCAAAGAGAAAGCGAAAGAGGACGATGAATCAGAGGACTCTATGCTTATGGAAGTAGATGGACTCGGCAGAGGTTCCGATTTTGACGAGTTAGACTCGGATGAGGCGCCTCCACCAAAGGCGAAACCCAAAGCGAAAGCCGCCGCAACTTCGAAAGCGAAAACAAAGGCACCTGCCAAAGCTCCTGCAAAGAAACCCGCTGCGAAAGGAAAGGCGAAGAAAGTACAAGTGCGTCCTTGTATTTTAGTTTTTGTTTTACGTAAATTGATATTGATCTCGACGCACACAGAGCGATTCAGAAGAAGAAGTGATTGAACTTGAGGACGACGACGATGAGGATGAAGAAGAGGCTCCGCCACCACCGAAACGTGGTAGCCGAACAGCTGTTCTGAGGTAGGAATGTTTTCTGGATCACATTGTCTTCATCTTGCCTTGTGACTAAAAAAACATCACTGACCTCCTTGTTCTCTCACCGAAGTCAAACCACCGCAAAAAAGGCGCCTGCGAAGAAGAAGGCTACACCAGCCCCCAAACAAAGTCAGTTGACGTTCGCCCCTGCTGGAAGATCGTCAAGGGCGGCAGCGACAAAGGCTCGTGGGAAGATGATCGTCAGTGTTGTGTATTCAACCTCAAATGTGTTGTTCTCTGACTTGGCTCTTGTGTTCGACAGATTGACGACGACGACGACGATGACGATTGAACTACTTATCTCTTTACATAATATCTTGTGAAGTATCTCTTTCATCCGCATGTACGCACATTACACTTTAACAATGGATGTTTACTTGCACAGTTTTTTGAACGAATGAGAGAGGTCTGCACGTTCAGTCGATAATTTCTGATTACTATTTTTGACAGGTTACGTTACGTTCTTTGATCCTTATTCGTCTCAACGATCGTAGCTGCACCCACATAGCGCCCACACAGAACAGATTGCGGAACAAAACCACTGACAATTTCTGCACGCATTACTGCTTGAAGAACAACATCACCACTGGCATTCGGTGTTGCACTACTACGAAGTGAAGAAAACAAAAACTTTGGAGATACGTAAGCACACTTTGTTCTAGTTCTTCCTACTCGACCTTGTTCTTACCGCTGCTTGACTTTCTGTATATAAAGGTGGTGGCTACATGGGCAAAATGTAAAATCCTCACAACAAAGTTCTAGCTTCAGTTACCTTCTTTTAATATTATCCTGGACGGTAAGTCATCTGTGATATTCTCGATAGCAAGAGGAGTTCTAACACAATTCTCGATTGCTAGATAATGGCAGTGTGGGGACCCCTTGCAGCAACCAGAAAACACAGTTTGGCGATCGACTCGCATTATGAAACTGTCAACAATCTTTACACTAAAATAAATATCTTTTCAAGGGACCTACCACCTCCTTCCGCCCCAATTCTTTTCAACGATGATGGGACTATGACTATTTATATCACGTCACCGGATGGCGTCTCCATTCTGCCTGACCAGCGAGAGCTGGCACACAGGATCCTTATGGAAAACCCAAGTTGTCTCCTCAATATCTGGATCGATTGGGACTTCGCAGTTCATCCTTCGATTCTGATGAAGCACATCCAGACCTTATACACCCAATCTCATAGATGGCATTCCCTCCGGATTAATGCACACTTGTTCGCCTACATTCTATCTCAGAAGGACATAGAGATTTATCGGCCTCTCCCCGCCACCAGTCTCAGGGTTTTGACTCTCGATGACCTCGCTGACGCCGCGGACGCAGGGAGTATTGCGGCCATAAACAAATTCCTCAACCAGACATTCAGATCGGTGCCCTACCAGAGTTTCCGTCAGCTAGACCTATCTAGTTATTACCGCATGCCCACCACGGCACCCTTGTGGTCTCAGCAGATGCAACAGTTTCCCTTCGCTTACGTGCGCAACTTGGCCATCACCAACCCAATCTCCGCCCTCGAGGTCTACGACCTTGTGAAGTATAGTGGTGGCAAATTCGAGGAGTTATACGTATCGGAGTTGATGGGACCCGGACCGACTCGGAGTCGAGGAGATGGACCAGTCGAGATGCCCAACCTCCTCGTTCTCAGCCTCTTCGTCGGCGAAAAACCATTCAACGATGCTGAGACTGGTTGGGCTTTCTCGTTGTTGAGGAAATTCTCCTGTCCTCGTATCATCGAGCTTGCCCTTGGCTACGAAAACGTGTGGAATACCAAGGCGTTTACGGAATTCATTAGCATATCGCCCACAGCTTGCGAATCTCTTAACATCCTCCGCCTCGAGAAGATGTCATTGCAACCGCACCATTTCATCGACCTCTTACAGCAAACCGGGCGGAGGCTTCTGGAACTCGCTATGGACTGTCAACAGGATCATTACAAGGGCGGTCCGACGCCCCTCGCATTCAATCAACAAACGTGCTCACTTATCATGAGCGGCGATTATCTGCCATTCCTCACGTCACTTGCTGTCAGAGATCGATGCATCGAGAAATCGGGAGCATTCGGAGAGTTGATTCGTTTCCTTGACACGCGCGCCCTCCTCGATTTAATGATTATCGGGGAAAACGCCAAGTCGAGGCTGCACCCTGCAGATCGAAAGGCCTTCAAATCTTGCGGTCGTGTCGCCATCCAGTATCCTGGAGATTGTTCATATAATTTGATGTAGTACTTTTGAACGTTTGCTTTAGTATAGGATCGTGACAATAGTAATCAGCATTTACCTGTACATATATTACCGTATAATGATCATGAGCATGACCCTTGATGTCGTAGTTATTGGAGAAGCGCCGGGATTTCTTGGCAAATGAAGTTTGGCAGAGAACACCGGGCGCTAAAGACAAGACGGAGCTTTTAGTTGTGCAACTCGACTCCTGAACCACAGGATAATATATTCTCGAGAAAAAAATAGGCAGTTCCCATTTTCAAATCAAATAGCATTGCTACACTGGCAAAAGCTCGAAGATGTTATGGAATGCGAGGTCGGAGATCGGTACTTGGTAGATAGGGGGGTTGGCCATCTCATCTTCCACATGAAGTGGTGTCCATATTTGAAATTCTCGATTCGATTGAGTTTGTAGGGTTGTTCGTATTTCGACGATTATTGTTGTAATTTGTGGACACCGTCGAGTTATGGGTATCAAAAAATCGGACAGGGTGTAATCAGGTTGAGTGGAATTTGGGCTAGGCAATCCTGTTAACGAGAGACCGTGTAGAGATGGGAATAAATTCATTTGACTGATTTCGTAGCCCTAAAACGAAGTTCAAGTTATTCGTATATCTAGACTGAGGTCTTTGAGGATTTGTACGTACCTGGATCCCAGGAAGGTCTAAGTACTCGAGGTTTTCCATGTATCGCGACAACATGTCAAGAGGAGGTCGTTTGATGTGGTAAGCATACTTTCTCAGACAGAGGTATTTGACGCGATTGAGGTATGGTCCAATGCGTGGCATGATTATCGTCATCGCATCTGCTTCTGCCATCCTGTTCGATGGTTCCCAATCGAGGATGGTTATTTTCCTTGCTGGGAGGAACAGCTTGAGGGTGGCAAGACTTCCTCGCAGGTATTGCAACCTGGGAACAATTCTAGGATCTGCAGGTAGAATGCTTATCATCTTCAACACAGTCAGGTCTGGATCCTCTCTGACGTGGAGTCGTTGGAGGCTAGGCTGTAAGCCTAAAAATCGGAAAAAAGAATCAGATTCTCCATGTTCAGACGCATCGGTGAATGAAAAATGCTGCAGTTCGAGTTTACTGGGAACCTCCTGGACGAGATAACGAAGCGAGTTCTGGAAGCAGCCGTCTATAAACTCCTTCAGGTTGACCATACCCTGAAATGCCATGGTTAGACAATTGTGTAGAAGGATGGGATCCTGTTGGAAGTGGCGCGGCAGAATATGGAGTATGCGAACCAACGGCGCACGAGCTGGGCAACATACGAGTGTCATAAGAAAGCCAATCTGCATCTTCCAGTCATAACGTCTCATGCAGCGATAGAGCATTCGTTCGGCCTCAAATTGTATGGCGTAACAGGTTTGCGAGAGCGCGTATAGCGTTGAAAATTCTTCAGCGAGATATTCGACAATCGGTCGAATGAGATCAATTGGCAATGACCTGACGCTGCTGGGCACATTTGGGCTAAAACCTGTCCCTTCTAGCTCCATCAGTGCAATTCTGGCTTTGGTTTGAAATCTATTCTCACCATTGAACTTGGGACTCGGATAGACTTCGACAAACGAGGAACTTGCCGCGGTCATTGCGGCTCAGTATGAGAAATGGATAACAATATAATAGCTGGCTAGATCAAGGAATAAACTGAGCTCTGAGACCCGAGCGCTGAAGATGGAGGTTTGAACAAGGTCTTGAATGGAGATTGCATGGGTCGGCCCACTCAAGTCGTGGGCACTGTTGTACTATAAATAGAACACATTCTATCTTGGGCGTTAACAGCGTTAACATATCGTGCGCCCAGAGATGGCCTCTATTAGACATGATGCATGAAGAGTCGACAACATACTATAGAATGTTATCAGTTACGAAAATCTATTCATTTTCATTTCACGAGGACACAATTGACAACTTGCTGAGGGCGCCAATGTATAATGTTATGAATGCGTTTGGAGTAATGTTCAACATAGCAGCATGGCGCAGTGGTAGCGCGCGGGGCTCATAACCCCGAGGCCACTCGATCGAAACGAGTTGCTGCTAGTTTCTTTTTCGTATTTTATCCTCCATTCTCCCTTTTGCCTCTACCCGTTTTTTCATTTTTCGAGTCATCTTTGGTCAATGAGATTAGATTAGATCGTGACTTCGGCACTGCTTCCGATTGGCTGACCGGCGAAGGCCGGCGCTCATCATCCTTTTCGGGAATGCCGGCGCCCCGAATAGAACGTCGGTCACCTGGCCTCAAGCACCTTCAAAATACTTAGTTTCAGTGTTTTTAACCTGCAGTGATATGGTAGACACCCAAAGGAGAACCTGAGAGGGGCTTGACCAAGGAAAATGTTCATTCGAATCTCTCTCTCCGAGTTAGTCGCTGTCAATGGAGCGACAGCGATGCTGTCGCGCTCGAACACAAAGTGTGCTGAAGATGAGATTGAGAAAAGGTTTTATTATTCCGAAATCAACGCATAGAAAGACATATACAAGCATCCAACCATTGAAGAAAAAAAATAGAGCAGAGCTCTGACTCAACCGGTGATCCATCCAAAGTCAAAGAACATAGAAGAAAATGAGAAAAAAAAACATATTGGAAAAAATGAAGGAAAAAAAAGAAGATCCAATAAAGATGTGCATAGTAAGTAGATGGCGTTGAAATGAGAGAGAGAAACAGAGAGAGAGAGAGAGAGAGGGAGAGAGAGAGAATAAAGAAAAAATTTACATGCCGCCCCATTGACCACCCTGCCCCGACGCAAAGCCGCCGCCACCTTGTGGGAACATTTGGTTCAGACCGCCGTACATCTGCTGTTGCTGAGGTTGCATATTGGATCCATACACTCCTTGTTGCGCAAACTGTTGTTGCTGCTGCTGCTGCTGCTGCTGTTGCTGTAAAAGCTGTTGCATCTGCATCTGCTGTTGATGCTGCTCCTGTTGTTGTTGAATCTGTAGCTGCATCTGCATCTGCTGTTGTTGTTGCCTTTGCTGCTCCTGTTGCTGTTGCTGTTGCTGCTGTCTTTGTCGCTCCTGTTGTTGCTGTAGCAAAAGTTGCTGTTGCTGCATCTGCATCGTCGTCATCCCCGAAAACTGGCTCTGGCCACCATGACCCGACATGTTGCCGCCGCCGAACTGCCCTGTCTGAATCGCCGGCTGTGACATTGAGGTCGGGAAGCCGAGCTGGCCTTGGTTCTGATGCGGTTGCATCTGCATCTGGGATTGCGGATTATGTGAACCGAACGGCTGACTTGGACTAGAGGTGAGGAACTGGGTGTTAGGACTTGACGAAGGGAAGTGGGTGTTGGGGCTGGATGAAAGGAAATTGGAACTAGGACTGGACGAAATGAACTGGGCGCTTGGACTAGGCGAGAGGTATTGCGATGGATTGGAATGCGAAGGGGACATAAATCCTTGACTGGTTGATACTGGAATAAAGGACGAGCCTTGGGTCGTCTGCATGGACGGCTGGGGTTGCGAAACGGGTTGAGAAAATCCATTCCCGCCCATCGAATTCAGTTGACCTGATTGAATACCAAACGGCTGGCCGCCACTGGCGTAAGATTGAGGATTCGCGGGGGCGACTGGGGCTGGTTGTTGTTGTGGGTTCTGTGAACCGAACGGAGCAGGCGCAAATGGAGATTGGGGTCCTTGGTGTGAATACGGATTTATACCGAGTTGCTGGTGAGCGAATGGGTTCATGCCCGTGCCTGCTGATGTGACGCCGACGGGATAACCTTGTTGGCCGATGGCACCATTGACGTGGGGTTGTGGTTGTTTATATTGTAGAGGTAAGGTCGAGCTTTTCTCTGGCCCAATCATATCATTCAAATCATCCAACATGGAGAGGAGGTCATTCCGTGAATTTAGTTCCTTTTGCTGTTGGACAGTCATCGAAGATTGTGCGGGTATGCTGGGTGGTATAGACCATGGTTGGCGAGGTATTGAAGGATTAGAAGAGCTCGACGGCAAGCTCGAAGCAAAAGAGAACGAAGATGGATTTGTCGTAGCAGTCGGCCGTGTGCTTGAAGAGGATTGTGAAGTTGTCGGGTTTTGCGAACTGTTTGAAGGAACTGATCGAGGCATCACTGACGAGGCTGATCGTGAAGGACCTAATTTCGATGCGACAAGGGCAGATTTATTCATGAACTTTTTGTACTCGTATTTGGCTGTTCAACGTCTTGAGAATAACAGAGGGCCAGAAGACATGCAAAAACTCACATCGGATGTACTGTTCGATTTCGCTATCCCGCTCATTGTTTTCGATATCCGGAGGAGGTGGGTTGCGTAGCTCGTTGGGATTATATATTGAGTTTGATTTTTCGTTCCCCATGGATCTCATAAACTGTGGGTCACTATGAATTCGATCTTCAAAGAAAGGTCAACAGGGTTAAACCTACCTCAATTTGCTCCTTTGTCCATTCATCCATCGTCAGACTTTTTCTGGAGAATAACGAAGGCGTTGGTCAATGATACAAGGTGACATAACGGCACGAGGCACATACACTTTGCTGATATGAACACCCATCTTCCTATGGATGCTTGCACAATTTACGCTAGCAAGATCAAAAGAGACTGAGGAAACGAGCGTATAATTCAAGGACAAAGAGATTAATCACCATATGAATATGCCTAGGTTGTGCGACGCCCATCTTGGAACTCTCGCTTTACAGTCTGCACAGACGGCTGTCGGAAACGAAGACGATCAAGAGGTCAGTACTACGCCCAACCCCTGAGTCTGGAGAGAGAACTGACTGTTTCCAGGTATGGCAGCGATTTCGAGGAGTTGTCTTTGGTTTCGCTCCTTTGTGAGTTTGTTTTGGGAGGACGCCATCGACCCTTTCTGAACTTGGCAAAATTATGGGCAGCAAGTACTAGGACTCGCTGAGTTAGAGCAAATCATCTAATCAGTGCCAAATGATCAATGTAGACGATAGTCCAGAAAAGGTAAATGATTGGTCACACATCACCCTTCTCTCCCTACTTCCACCTATATATACTCTATGGCTACCCAAACGGAACCCCAGACTGACAAGGCCGACGTTCTCAAGGCGTATGCAGCCTACCCATTTCATACAGACGAAACATATCAGGTCAGTGAACCCAGAAAACGCCTCTCGCATCCATATTAATCACATCCCCAAGCAAGGTGTAGCTAGCATCTTAGCCGGAAGTCATATCGAAACCTCCTCTCCAGAGCAACGAGCGGAAATCGAGAGGCGGACGCGAGTGTTCTACTTCAACAAGTCAGCCTGAATGAACCGAACCTCTCCCGCCTTTTCGCTTATGATTTCTGCTATCGGTCTAGGATTACTGGGCATTCAATTACTACGGAAGACGCTCAGCAATGCGAAGAAGCTTCCCAACAGCAGAATTCTGAGACTACAGATAACAGCAACGACGAAACTAGAGTTCTGACCTTTGCCGAGCTCAAAGAGTTGATCGAAACGGGGAACGTCGACAAGATTCCTAATAATAAGATCATTCCAGAGGGGGTAAATGTGAGTAAATCATTGAGTTTTCTTCACGTCAAGTTATCTGATATGTCCGCTTTATAAAGGATGCTCCCCCCAGCGAATCCAAAGCGCCCTTACCGAAGAAACCCTGGGAGACAGCCTCAACTTCGTAAAAAAACATTCTGTACGCCTGAAGATAATGTATCACTTTCTCACCAGCAAAAATAATTGAATGGACTCGCAATATCATTCCTGAACAAAGACTTATCATTGCCTCCTGCATACCCGGGAATGTTCGATGTCCTGCAATCACTAGGACAATCAATTTCTGTAAATCCGTCAAAAGAGAGCAAAACTCTCAATTACACCATGTCATTTATGTGCATGTTACTAGGGCGTGAACACTTGGGTCAGCCCACACATCAACAGTCGACAGGTTATTCATAACCTCGAATCCTACAAAAAACGTCCAGCAATTGAAAATTGAACCGAAGTCAACAGAAGCAGGAAGCAGGAGGAGAAAAAAAAAGGTAGAGAACAGGCGAGAGAGAAAAGAGAAAGAGAGTCAAGTGTAAAAGGTACAACAAAAGGGAAAAGAAAAAGAAAAACTGGAAGAGGAGCGAGAAAGGTACATAAGGATATAGATGGAGGCTCGCAGACACATCGAAAGAGAAGGCATAAAGAATATGAGCCTTGGCGGAGTCGGTGGAGAAAACCCCCCGCCGAATTTCGGTCATCTATACGACCGTCAACAGACCAAACGAGAATTGTTATGGCCAACAGAGACGAGGCCTTGAGGTCTTTGTCTTTTCCCGCTGCCGTGATATAACAACCTTCTACTTGACTGTAGAACCCATCTTTTCAGAATCCAACAGTCCTCGAGCTCAAGCCTATAGAAGTCCTTGATGTCGTAAATCTAATCTCGGCGAGCCAACAAAAAAAGAGGAGGCGGAGGAAATATCGGATATTTTTTTTTGTTTCGCCAAATAAATCAACGAGCTATGCCTTGATCAACCAGTATGACCCCAGATTTGAGACATGGGTGGTGACATGTAATTGTGCTGGGGAATCCGAGGGTCGTGCATTGACATCTGCCTCGAATGAAAGCCTGGATTCGGGCTGGCATAATAATCCGCGGAGCTCCCACCACCAAATCCGCCTTGTGAGAGAGAGGAATTCAAGAACCCAGACGAGGGAGAAAGCATATGCTGTGGCCTAGGTATAGGTGCCTGGACAGGCGGCGTGTATGCAAAGGGATCAAGATGGGCTTGATGATGACTCCCGAAATTCTGTACGGGAACGGATGATGAAGGAACACGCTGGTGGGCTTGTCGACCTGACGTCGGGAGCATAGGAGGTAATGCGAATTGCGCCGAAGGGAGGGCACCACCTAAGCTTTGCTGAGAATTCTGCGACTGACTCGGGTACGAAGAGGTCCATATATTGGATTGTTGTGAAAGTTCTTGAGAGCCAGGAGCGACGGCAAACTGACGAGGCGAAGTCTGATATATATGGCCGCCACTGTGCTGCGTGGAAGTATTATTGCTAGCGCCGGTATACATCAAAGGTTGCTCGTCCACAGAAGCCGACCATATAGATTGGCTGGGACGATGAGACAATTCCGACCCAAACAAGAATTGAGACTGGGGTGCCGTCGATATTGAATTCGACGGCTGGCCAAGGTTCCCTGTCAGATTTCTATGCGGAGAACCCAGACCCATCACATCATTGAGAAGGTCTTGAGCAGTTGTGGCAGCTGGCGGCCCCTGAGGCGCAACAGGAGTCAAATTGGCACTAATGCTCGCTTGTTTGATAGGGTGGTAACGGGTAGGAGACTTTGGTGACAGGTTCTTAGGACTGAGCAGTGGCGGTTTAACTGGCGTCAATGGAGCTGCCCGAACAGTTGGAGAAAGAGCGGGTGAGATTGTCGCCCTGTAAGACGAAAATAAACGTTGAGGAGGAGGATGACGAAGTAAATACGTATACTGACCTAGGATCCCAGACAATCTCTTCGTCGTCTTCATCATCGTCTAACGCCTGCTCCAGATGTTTGAAAGCATCATCAACAGGATCATCATCTGTAGAATTCATTTCTACATCAACCTCATCTAAATCCGGAGCCAAATCTGCGTCTGGGAGGTTGTTCTTTTCGGCGAGGGAATCGAGCAGAGCGTTGTCTTCCTCATCCGTTTGATTTGTTTCTTGAGAAGCGGTGGGCCAAATTTTCTCCTCGCATTCGATGTTGAACATAACGTGTTTGTTTACAAGGAGAAGTGGCGAATTCTATCCAGTCAAAAGAATAAGGATAAATGAGATTATTTTGAAACAAAACGAGGACACCAACCTCCATTTCAACTAACGCTTTAGCATCGCTGAGTAAATCAGATATCCGCATCAGTTGTTCGACGTTGGGGTGAACCTGCTCCCGCGGTATCCCATTTGCTGTCGTTTTCTCTTTTCCCTTTTCCTCGCCCATCAGCTTTTTAAGCGGAAGAAAGCCCTTCATCTCGATATCTTCCTCCAGAGGGGAGTCGAAATTGGGAATTTGATCTTCAGGGAATGCCTGCGATAACGCAAAAACAAATTGCGCATATGTCTTCCAAAACCTCAAGGTTTTAGTAGAGTAACTACTAATCTTGTTCTGGTCCTTCTTTATGACTTCCGTGCCCTTGAGAGACTCTTTGGTTTGGTATGCGATGAACTCTTGATCTTGTGCGACATATTTGAAATTACCGCGTAGCCACTTGCTCGCGATCCTAAGTGCCGGCAGGGTTCGTCTGAAGGTGGCGCTGATGCGTTGGGCAAGATCATCCACACCGTCCATGGTGGGTGGATCTTTCAACTCGTCCTTCCCGACTTCGAGAAGGACGATGTACATATCCATAAGATGGTCAAGAAGACCCCATTCGATAAGCGTAGCCGTTGCAGGCCGTACCGTGTTGGATTCCGTTCTACGGTGCGAAGTTGATGGGGTATCTCTGAACATCCTATGTTTCCATAGGGCGCCTTGGGAAAGAACGATAGTGTTCGAGATTAGGTCGATGGGGAGATGGCGTTCAGATACAAGGGCGTAAAAGTCGTGGAAGACTTTATCGTTATGTTTAGGAGATATGGATTTCATCCTTTCGAAAGTCAATAAAAACATAACAAAGACGGATGACGAGACGTTGCTCACTTTTCAAGACCTTTATCCATTCCTACACGCCATAACGCATGTAAGACGACCACTCTCTCCTTAAACAAATCAATTCGGACCCGAGGAGGAAGCTGGATTTCATTTGAGCCGCTCTTGTCCCGTTCCCTCCTGGTCCTCTGGCGCCACATTTCCAGCGCCTTCGTGAGCACAGTGTTCAAGTTCGCAGCAGCCGTATCGTAGGGCTGGTTGACGCATAATGCTCGATAGTAATGGATGAGGGAGGAGAATGAATCCTTCTGGTAAGAAGATAAAATGGCGAGTTGGTGCGAAGGATTGCCTTCATATGGTACCAGCATGCGGGCCTGTTCATAACACTGTCGTGCTTTATCGTAGTTTCTGGGACGCGGACCCAGATCGGGGGCACCACCACGTCTATTACGACCTCTGCGGCCTGGACCGTCTTCATGACCAGCCCTCCTTCCATTGCTCTCGGTATATAACTCTCTGTACCGAGCAATGTCTCCCAAGCAAATCAAGGCTTTGCTCAAGATTGCGAGACGGCTCTCGCGTTCCTCCGAAGTTTTGGGTGTAAACAATAGCGAGGGATCCTCCGGTGGGAACTGGAAATGATTACGCCCGCTGGCTCCGTGCATAACTCCGTCGCGGGTTTCGGATGCCTCAGGGACATTAGAAGAGACAATAGTGTCTGAGTCAAGGAGGTTAAGAGCTAGAAGAGCTGGTTGGACTTCATGAAGGTCGAACAGACGACGTAGACGGAGGACAAGTTGGGTCCAAAACTTTTCTTCTTCGGCTAGAAACTGTCGAAACCGTGACACTAGCTTGCGACGTTCAACGTCGTGGTTAGGTTGCCTAGCTTGAGGCGGTCGTTGTCCCGGGGCCGCTGGCTGTTGCTGTTGTTGCTGTTGCTGTCGTTGATTGTTAATACTACGATCGAGAGCGGCAATGCGTTGCTTGTAGGACGAGATGAATGCATAAGAGGTTTGCATCCAGAGATGATTTTGAGCATCTTTGGATTCTTTTGCATCAGGATGAACGAGCAGAAGATTTAGATAGCGCCTCCGTAGACTGACGAGCGACATGCATGAGAAGATCGACAAGATAACAGTTAGCAGATAACTCACCCTTTCCGTTGGAAATCTACCTCTTTATCGAAGGGCTCTTTTGTTTTCAGTAATTCTTTGAGCGATTGATGAATGTTTTTCGCCTCACTATCCAAGATGGATGAAGACATGAGGGCAAAAGCAAGATATAACGCAAGATTGGCATGATTCGAATTAGAAAGTTCTCTTCTTTTATGAAGTCAAAGTACACACCGTGCGACAGAAGAAGGTTGTTCAGACATGGTGATACTGAAGTTGAGAGGTCAAATACAATCCATTGTCTCTGTCTTGCTTCCGTTTAAGAGTTTTTATAGGCCCCCATAGAAGGACAAGGTGTGTGTTGAGAAGACAGCGGTAAGTGACCAGTGAAGAATTGAAGACCACGGCGAACCATACACGGCCACTTGCCGATGCTAAATAAAATCCGTGGGAACAATTACCCCGGCCGCAGCATTCATCCATCTCACTCCCAAAAAAGATTGCTGAAATTATTGATACATCTACATACTAGTCTGAGGGGTATTCTATGTGACAAGGAAACAAGAAGAAAAACTGAGGGAAAGAACTGGGAACAAAAACACCAACGCTACACTCAATCAGAATCCTCCTCATCGTCATCCTTTCCACCAGGTCGGAAGAGAGCAAGCAAATCGTCCATGCCAAGACGCATGTCCTTGACCTTGTCACCGCTCAACGCAGCCGCTGCCAAAGCCCGTTTCTTCTCTTGCAGCTAAAGAAAATGGGCTGTCAGATCTGTACACTCGAAAGTTAAACCCGCACACACCAGCAGAATTCGATCTTCAACAGTTCCGTCTATCTTTAGTTTGAAGATGTTGACGTCCCGTTTTTGTCCAAAACGATGCGCACGATCAAAGGCCTGGTCCTATGTAGATATGCCCCCAATTCCAGTGAGATCGCAACTATTACATCACCCCGAACATGAGACCTACCTCGAGCGCTGGATTCCACCACAGGTCGACGAGAATGACATTGTTGCAGGCAGTCAGGTTTAAGCCTAAATGACACGGTTGGTCAGTGTAACGAGACTTGCGATCATTAGATATGTACCAGTGCTTCCGGCTTTGAAAGAAATCAAGATCACACGAATTGTATTGCTTGTTCTGATCTTTTCCAGCGCCGCCTCTCTGTCTTTTGGAACCATCGAGCCATCATCTATCAAGGAATGAGTTTCACCATTGAAGATAGAAGAGATGGAAGGGCCTCACATCGAACATATTTAATCCCCTTTTCTTGCAAAAACGGTTCTATGAGGCTTAGCATACTTGTGAATTGAGAAAAGATGATCGTCTTTTCTTGAGACTCGGATCGTTCATCAATTTCTTTTAGAAGCTTGAGAATCATCCTGATTTTCGTTGATGAGGGCCGTTCGAGTTCCAGTTTCTTGGCTTTGATCGCTAAGGGAACGCAGTCTCGACAATGTCTCTTCCATTCACCCTCGCCCATGTTACTTGCACGTAATCTTCAAAATTGTGTAAGCTCTTTCATCTCCCAATTTAATTGAGAAGTACTTACTCCGTGGTACACATTTGGCATTTACTTGTCACTCCCATCTGATCGAAAGCTGCAATGAGGTCGTCGGCACCGTCTGCGTCTCCATCGTCTTGTCCCTTCTCCGCGGACTTGGGTTCAAGCGCGTCTGTATCGTTCTTGTAATCCTTCGAGACCAGAATAGGATGGTTACAGGCTGTAGAGTATGTGTGTTAATGCCTAGAATCGTTATACAAACGTCAGACGCTAACCTTGACGAAGCCTAAGCAATAACAACAGGACAGAAATATAGTTTTTTCCTCCTTGTTCGTTCTCCATCAGCTTTTCAATGACACCTTCCATCTTGTCTTCGAGGGATCCGTAGAACTCTTGTTCTGAAGCATCGAACTCGCAAGAAACAATGTTGACGAAACGGTTCGGGAGCTCGAGAAGGGGCTTCCCGTTGATGGATTGATCCTTTCGACGCCTAAGCATGATTTGTTGCAGGACAACCTAGACCAAACACATCAATAATAAAATCCATAGTCAGATTGGAAAGCGAGTCACCTGCAAACGCTTCATGGCTCGCGATGGGTTCCTTCCACCATTCACAGGTTTGGCAATTTGCTCGTTGAAGGTATCCCAATTCGACAGAGGTTTGATCCTCAAGAATTTGATCAAAGAGTACAGTTCTGTGACATTGTTCTGCCTACATAGCGCGTTAGCGAATTGGCCATATAAGACAATAGAAATGCCAAACATTGGAGTACCAGTCAAACACCACCGAAATTTGCCCTTGAGTTCACAGCAGGCTACAGCACCCTTGGTCTTGACATTCTTGATGTTGTGAGCTTCATCTGTGACACGACTTAGATCCAGAACAAGCAGAAGTTCCTGAGCACATACCAAGAACGATTCGCCACCATTTGACCTCGAAAATGGCACATCGCTTCACAGTTGCCTTTCCTTTACCAGCTTTCTTCTTGATCGACCTCCCAAAGGAATCACTTTCGGAATCGTCATCATCATCGGAAGGCTTTTTCTTGGACTTGGAGGTAGCCTTAGATTCGTTTTTAGCAGCAGGGTTGTAAGCCATGTACTCCGACTTGATGGTATCGTAAGTCGTGACGACGACATGGTGACGCTGAAGAACATTAGGATCTACAACAACAACTGTGATTAAGAGTCCGTTGACTTCAGACAGGAAATAACTTACCAGTCGTTCGGGTTGTACCTTGATGTTTCAGGACTTTCATGGTGGTCATTTTCTGGATTTCATCGGCCCACTGTCCAACAAGTGCAAGAGGACAAACAACCCTAGTCGCAAGTTCAGTAGGTCACAAAAGTGAATTTGATAAGATAACATACAAAGTCGAGGGGCTCCAGTCTTGCTTGTCTGTCTTTGGAGGCTTTCCTTCAGAGATACGTGTTAAAGTTTGGATTGTCTTTCCCAAACTATAAAAATCAGATCAGGAGCTGAGAAAAGATAATAATGAGAGGAACCCATACCCCATATCATCTGCCAAAATACCACCAAACCGTTTCTTACTTGGATCCTCTCGATCCCGCATCCATGCACGGCCAATTATTTGATGGGGCAAGAGCTCGATGTCATCCTTGAAACCCTTGACTTTGGACTCGGACATATCGATGGGGATGCTTTCGTCAAGATCCTGATTCATGTTGCCGCTCATGAGGTCACGAAGAGCAGTTTCTGCTTCACGAGCAGTCATGAAAGGATTGTCGTCTCGGAAATCTGGTATAGCTACATCCTCTCCGTCATGATCTGGAGCGGCAGCGGGAGGAGGAACAAAAGAGGGCATTTTCAAAAATCCGGGTTTGATTAGGTCGCGATTTGAGGGGACGTGGATGGGAGTTGCTGGAGGCCTCAGCTGTGGCACAGGAGGCTTTGGGTGGATTTTTGGTCCGGAGAAAAAGTCTGCGTTTGGTTGGGGTTGAGGCCTATTTGAATTATATACGTTGTCAAGCCGTTTCGGAGGGCCAGAAGGAGCCGGCTGTGATTGGGGCGCCTTCGGGGGAGTTCTGAATTGTTTTGCGATCAATTTACGTCTTATTGACGTGTGGTAACAAGGATCGTCCGTACCTCGACCCCACAGGTTCAGCAACAACTTCAACCTCTGAGTCAGATTCCGACTCCTGCTTGTCTTCGTCTTCTTCTTCTTCATCTGAAGATATGATGATCGTGCTCCGTTTGGTCAAAGGAAAGGGTTTAGGTGCTCGTTTTGCAGGTTCTCGAGATGCCACTGAAGATGTGGAACTGCTGCTGGACGCGATCGACTGTGATACATTGTCTAAGGGTCACATAAACGCGATTTCGCGTTTGAGAATGACTCACGATAGCTTCGGGTTTCTGTACTGTTTTGCGGGGACCTCCAAATTCAGGAAAGAGATTTACGTCCTCGGCAAATCTCTTTCGGCTAAAGCAGAAATGATGAGAGAAAGGGTCGTGACATCGTTCATTTCAAGCTCACATCTGTTCCATGGGCATAATTATCTGTTCTGATAGCTGTTGAAGGTGGTGTAGATGATGGTCAAAGGCAAGTTCTAATCAACCCAGCCTGGCATCGCGTCCAAAGTTGAAATGAACGATCACGTGGGGTCTTCAGTTAATTAGTGTCCACACGTGCTCGGCAAAATCCGTTGTGGCCTTCGAGGACCCTCCTCTGCAGTGCCTGCACACAACCATGACGCCCATAGAACCTAAAATCTCTGCACAAGCAATCCATGAGATCGTCGGTGAAAATAATGCCTGTTAATCAAGGTATAGACGGTAAAAGAACTGTCTCAAACTGGTCTCAAATTAAGTTTCCAGCCTCCAGACCAGGTCAATTCCTAAAGTTCGAGTATTTTCAGGTGTCATTAATTCATTGTTAAGGAAAAACCTGTGCCTCAGATCAACCTCTTGGAATCTCTCCTGTCGTTCTATAATGTCATATTTTTTCGACAATTTGTTCACGAGACTCCTTTCGTTCTCTTGAATGAGCTTTGGACTTCGGGAGAAAGGTAGCCGGCGTTGCCGGCGTGTATGATTTAAGAACCCGGAGCCAGCTAAATCCGTCGCGTATATTCCCCACATCCTCAACACTCACATATTAACCCTCTTTTATACCGACAATGTCTGCTGATCTCTCCCAAGTCGTTGGATACACTCTTCCAGACAAGCCAGTGCGTAATTCTCTGCTCAAACGGCAATTGACTGGAGTCGATTCGAATGTGTTTAGGTTGCCTGGAACAAACGCGATCTCTTGACATACGCAGTTGGCGTTGGGGCTAAGAACGACGACTTCCAATTTGTTTATGGTATTGTGTTTATTGAATAATATACAGAACAAAGCTGTTAACACTCTGATTACAGAACTTGGTATGATCACTTCTCTAAGAGCCTCATAGGGGCAAAGAGGTTGAACCCCCCTTTCTTCATTAGACCCCAACTTCTCTGCTCTCCCAACCTACCCTGTCGTCCTACAACTCAAAGGTGCAGACAGCGATGTGAATGTCTTTAGCGAGCGCATCAAGGGCCGTCCTATTCCAGGCATGCCTGCTCTCAATCCTAACCGCGTTGTACGTCCATTCTTTCTACCTGACGTTGCTCCGAGTCCAATTCCCATATTCTTAGGTCCACGCCACACAATCAATTGAAATTGTAAAACCTCTCCCCCTCGTCAGCGGTGAAGGCTGGACATGGAAGACCAGGTACACAGGCGTCGTCGAGAACAGTACGTTTGGCTCCCTCAGAATGTGAATCACATGCTAATTGACTTGTCTCTTCAGAGAGTGGAATCATCCTCACCGCTGAGAACTCTCTCGTCAGTCCCTCGGGTGAAGTCTACGCCAAGCTCTTTGTAAGGATTTTGCATTCTTTTAGTAGCCCTAGATGTCCTTATTTTTATTTTGCAGTCATCTTCTTTCAACCTCGGGGCAAAGGCCACAGGTGAAAAATTCTCCAAATTCATTGCCGGACCCCCACAGGGCAAGCCCATTCCCAAAGACCGAAAGGCCGACTACGTCGTTGAAGACCAAACCACTCCTGAACAAGCCATCCTCTTCCGTCTGAGCGGAGACTACAACCCTCTGCACATCGGTCGGTCCCTATCATTGTCTCGACCAACAACATTTTCATTGAATTTTCATTTATAGACCCTAAAATCGGCAAAGGCGCAGGCTTTGGGGGCGTGATTCTCCACGGTCTCTCGACATTCGGTTTCGCCGGTCGTGCAGTCCTCAAGACAGCTGGAGGAAACGACCCCAACTCTCTCAAGTTCTTCGGTGTCCGCTTCACCGCCCCCGTCAAGCCTGGAGACAAGCTCGAGACAAGCATCTGGGAGGTCGGAAAAGGTCCCAAAGGCACAACAGAAGTCGCTTTCGAGACCAAGAACTTGACCACTGGCAAAGTCGTCCTTGGAGGAGGAATTGCATACGTTCTCAAGGGAGCTGGTGCTAAGTTGTAATATTATTACCAAAATATTTGTAAAATCAGCATCTGAATACGGAACTGTATCATCTACATCTACCAACAATTGCATTGTGTCAAGGAATGTGTCGTCGAATTTCCAAGAAAACCCACCTGTATGGCGATCTATTGCCTATAATAATTTAAGTGACTAGTTGCGTTACAAACAGAAACCTTTAAGATAGAACGCGAAATTCAACCCTCCAGACTAAATAGTAAATATGATAGTACACCAAATGAACACCCTATAAGTATCTAACCACAGCTTCATCATTCGCCCTAAGATCCTTCGTCGAATCAAAGCACGTAGCGGAAATCGGGATGACGGTCCCCAAGCTCGACCCAGGCGCGTAGACCGCCGTTAGGTTCCTCGGGAGTGACATAGGGAGCAAGAATTTCTGCACGCTTGGCCTTCTTCTGCTTGTTCATCCAGATGAGTATCACAGCGTTGAGCACAGTCAAAGCCATGATCGACAGCGAGCTGGTGTTTATAAAGTTGCAGGATAAGAGCATATGAAAGAGAGAGTGACAGATCAGTATAAATATCAACATCGGCAGAAACACGCAAAAATAAAAAAAATGATGATCAAGAGCAAACACGTTGTCTGACGTACAATGAGAGATTCATTATTGTAGTCTTCCTAAATCTGGGACCTTCTTTTGAGGGGTAACGCCATGTGCTCAGAATACCGCCCTAAAAACAGAGGCATTGCGTCAACAAAAAAACTCAACGGAGGATAAATTTGGTTGAGAAGTGAAAATGAATTTACAGAGTTGGTCGCCACAAAACCGAGAGCAATACTTGTTGCTCGTCGATAATACGGCTCGGAGTTATTGGAGAGCCAGGCAGCCACGACAGGTGTTGTTGCATAAATACCTGGGACCATGAGGTAAAGAGACCCATATAATACATGTTTGTGTGATGACGCTGAGGTAAAAGATACGAAGGACTCGGATTAGATATGCACGAAGAGCAAGTTACCGAGCAAAAACTCGTACCCAATGACGCTGAATATCCAGCCACTGAGAGCGAAGAAATGAGGAACAAGGGGACAGCTCTCGATTTGTAGCGGTCAGATAGATAGGCTAGGACGATTGTCACTACAAGGATAGAAAACTGTTAGAACCTTGCTGTTCACCCAAGAAATCATGATGAAACGACGAACCTACAAATCCAACTGCAAATGGACCAACGCTCAAAAGTTGTGAATGATTTGCACTGAACCCAAGTTGATTGACAATGGATGGCAAGAATAGGGCCAAGCCATAAAGATTGGTGCCGCCCATGAAGTAAATCAGGAAAATGATGATGACTTGCGGAGATTTGAAGGCAGAAAACACTTGTTTAAAACTGAATTTCTCTAATGGATTAACATAAGGACGGTCTTTTTCGAGGCGTCGTGTTATGATTCTGGAGATCGCGTTCCTTTGTCAGAAGTAATAAAAGTCAGAAGAAACTGTGCCCTCACCGCTTCTGTTCATCTGAAAGGAATCGTGAGTCCTGGGGAGTGGCAGGAACTAGGACGAATGAAAGCAACCCAACCAGCACACTGAAGAGGCCCTCCTATTTGCAGATGATCAATCTACTGACAATTTCACATCGAGAAATTTGAATGATCCTAACCAAAATAAAGATCCAGGACCAGGCAGGCTTTCCTCCAACTCCGCGCATGTTCGCAATTGCTGCCGCCAAAAGGCCAGAAAAGGCCCCAGAAAGCGATGCTGTGGAAAAGAAAAGCGCGATACTGTTGAATACGTCAAAGGTAAGTCGAGGTCATGCGGCGATTCATGAGGACAATGAAAATGGTAATCACCGCAAGGAAAGCTCCTCCCGCGTGTAGAACCCTGAGAGGTAGAGCACGATACCAGGGAACATGGGTCCCTCAACGAGGCCTAGGAAGGCACGAGCAATGACGAGGCCATGAAAAGATTTTACGAATCCTTGTGAGATAACGATGACCCCCCATATTGTCAGAATAGTGGGCATGAGATAGTTTGGCCCGATTTTGCGGAGCAGGAGATTTGCAGGAAGTTCGGCTAAAATATAGGGTCTGAAAGGGGCATGAGCATGTTGAAGTATGTAGCCTGTGTGAAGGATACGTACACATATGTCGTTGTAACAGCAATCTGGTACTGTCGGTCAGTCAGGTGTAGGCCCTTCTGTAGGCCAGCAACTCTGGCATTCCCTATCATAATTGGTGGTTCAAACGCACAAACCAAGGTGATCGAAGTAATTCATACCAATGTTCGAACGATCCTGGAAATGATTGTCAGCTTTGGGCACGTTGGAAAGGCTAATACAAGATGGGACATACCAGAAAAGACAGGAGGTAGAACATGGACATGATGGGTAGGATGGTCAAGTCCAACTTCAACACCGCTCTCCTAATAGTTGCTTTGTCCACATTGTCTAATATGTCTTTCTCCTGCTCTGACTTGTGCAACGACGACGACTCGACCGAGCTGGAGCTTTGGTCAATAGGGCTCTTTTTCTCAGACAAAGTCGCCATTGAGGTGTTGATAGGACAGCAACACAGTAAGGGGGAAAGGACCAGGCCAAAAGTCAACGATGCCTAACCGGCTTTTGAAGTAGAGCGGTGACGGGAATGGTCAGGGTGCCACAAACAGATGTCGTCTCCCGAGATAGGATTTCATAACAGATTTAGGCGGAGAGCCCCTCAAGGCCCCCCCTGGAGCATGGGGTCGAGATGCTGGTGCATCAAACTATTTTTGAATGTGTACTTGTGTTGAATGGAAAGATCTTCGGACATCAGACGCGTTTTTGAAGGACCAGAGTAAAGTTTCGTCGCAGTAATCGTTTTATGAAACTGTATGCAATCATTATCAGCGAAATGTGCTCCAGCGTGATGGACGTCGTTCTGCATCGTCGATTCGTCCTGCGGATAAACCGAGACCTTTTGCAATAAACGCATTAAAGGTCAGTCCAAATAAGTGGTAAGGCAAGGCTTCGGAGATACGAGAAGACAGAACTCTTGAAGATAAGATTGGAAAACAACCGGAGTCTAGCCATGTAAGTGTTAGTGGTTTAGGTTGCTGGGTGGGAGCATTCGAAGTCAGGGGTCCTCGTGGACAAAAGTGACCGTGAGAAAGAGCGCAGCTGTCGGAGTTTAAAGTAATCCAGATTTGGTTCGTCTTGAACCCAACATCCAGGATTCCACAAACGCCGCAACACTCGGAGACATTCCAAAAATCGTAAATCCTAACTCAAGATAAGTCCGGTCTGACATTGACATCGATATTGGGGCTTAAGTACATCGATGAGAACATAGTCCTCGATCGGGAGGGACAACCAGTGGCAAGGAGGTTCGAGATCAGTCTACGGGGTGAGCACTGCCAGACGTACATAACAGGCTCGTTTGCCCCCAATAAGCTGTTTGCTCTTTGATTAATGTCTAGGCCTCTCAGCCACAGGCACGAAAAATCATGGGCTTGTGTGCTTGGAGGAAAATGACTGCTGTTTAATGACACTCTTGTATATCAACAACAGGACATCGTTGAGTCTTCCTCATTAAGAACTATGTGACCAACTATTCATCTGTACTTTACGCAGTGCCGTCACTCGTCGCAGCGCTGTACATATATATATCACACATGCCACGATATCCAGAAAGGTACATATCGCTCATACTCCGTTGCTCTTTCCAAATGAATTGTGTAAGATGCACGGATCACTAGTCACCCCAAACTTCGGATTGTACGTACCGTAAGCGCCCAAACAAACTCAACCGTTCAAACTACTGAAAAAAAAACCCGATATTCAAATTACTTTACAAATCTACATAGCGTTACATTTTAGAGGAATCGGAACATAGTAATGTTAAATGGTATCCCAACAAACTGGGTGAATTCTGCGTCGACCCGTGGTGATCTTGCGTCCAAATCGTCAAAGAACATAGTGAAAGTCGGGATGTCGGTCCCCCAGCACGACCCAAGCGCGTAACCCTCCTTCCGGCTCCTCGTCGGTGGCAAAAGGTTCCAGAATTTTGTCTCTTTTTACGATCTTCTGTGTGTTCATCCATGAAAGGTAAAAATAGTTCACTCCTGCTAGAACCATGACCAACAGAGCGCTAAAGGGATGAGGTACTGTCAGAATACCAGCATGGCTAGTGCGGGTCATGGTTGTCACTACGCACAAGGTGAGGTTTATGATTGTCGTGTTATGGAACTTCGGCCCTTCTTTGGAAGGATAGTTCCATGTACTCAAAATTCCTCCCTTTAATCAATGCTTAGCATACTGTATGCAGACGCGGAATTGAGAGAACTTACGAAATTGGCTATTGACAAACCAATTGCTATGCTTGTCGCCCTTCGGTAATACGGTTCGGAGTTGTTCGAAACCCAAGCAGCAGTGATTGGCGTTATACCGTACACCCCAGGAACGATGACAAACAGAGCGCCATAGGACATATGCTTGTTGGTCGATGCTGGATATCCCAAAGAGTACCGTCAGATGGTCTCAAGAAGCTTGGGAAATTCTGCAAGAAATTTGATACCAACCCAAAGAAATCGCGAACCCGATGACTGCAAGTATGGACACCAGAACGATGGGAAGGGCTCTTTGCTTGTGTTTATCGGAGTAGTAGGCCGTTAACAGGGTTGCTGAGCGTAGTATGTCAGGAAGACCAATCACATTAGGCGCTCAGGGAATCAACGAACCGACGAATCCTATAGCAAACGGGCCGACGCTGAGGAGTTGTGTATGATTTGGATCATAACCAAGTTGATGAACGATTGATGGCAAAAAGAGGGCAAGACCGAAGAGATTGGTTCCGTTGAGGAAGAAAATAAAGATGAGAATGATAACTTGGGGTGATCGGATAGCAGAAAAAACGTTCTGGAGGTTGAATGCGTCTAAGGGATTGACGAAGGGACGGTCTTGTTCCAAGCGCCGAGTGATCAACCTTTGTTACATATGCCAGGATAAGGGCCAGTAAGATGATTTGAATGAGACGACCAACTGACCTTTTGTGATCGTCGGAGAGAAACTTGGATTCGTTCGGAGTTGGAGGGACCAGGAAGTACGAAAGAAAACTAATTAGAACGCTAAAGATACCTTCCTACACGTAGAACAGCTCATTGGCAGGGTTACATGATTCAGACCAGAATTATGCTCACCAAAATAAAGATCCAAGCCCATCCCGGCTTTCCTCTCACACCGTGCATATTGACGATAGCCGCTGCAAGCAAGCCAGAAAAGGCGCCCGCGAGCTATAAATATCCATATACAGGCAAGCAAAATTCAGTAACATGTAGAGGACATAGACAGCAACACCATGCGCGCTTACCGATGCAGCGGAAAAGAAGAAGGCGATTCTAAAATAACGGCCCATCAGATTCTTTGTGGAGAACAAGAAAGGTCAACCAAAATACCTAAGAGAGAGTTCCTCTCGGGTATAGAAACCAGACAGGTATAACACAATTCCGGGAAACATTGGTCCCTCCACAAGGCCCAGAAATGCACGCGCAATCACTAAGCCTTGGAACGAAGTGACGAAGCCTTCCGCTATAACAATGAATCCCCAGATGGTGAGAATCGCCGGCAAGAAATATTTGGGCCCAATCTTGCGCAGCAGGAGGGTGGCGGGAACCTCGGACACGATATACGGTCTGATATTGTTCAGGTATGCAAGGACGAAAGGTTTAATCAAAGGCGGGTGCGTTATTGGGAAACCGGACGTACATATATGTGATGGTAATAGCGATTTGGTATTGGCGATCCGTCATTCGCAAATCCTTTTGAAGGCCAGCGACTCGAGCGTTTCCTTAGGATTGGGGGATTCATCAGCGATGTTCACTACCTTCTTCAACAACCCAGTTCTCCCCGCCACCTACCGATATTTGCACGGTCCTACAGCAATTGACATATGGCAGTGAATATGACATTGGACGGGTTTCAAAGAAAACGCTCATACCAAAAACGAAAGAAGATAGAACATTGATATAATAGGCAGCAGCGACATATCCATCTTCAAAACCGCCTTGCTGATTCTCGCCTTTTCCGTGACATCGTCCTCGAGCACGTTTGGAGTCAGTGGTTTTGATTTGTACAACGACGACGCCGATTCTGATTTGGTGGGCGTTATAGGCTGAGGGGTCTCCAGTTGATGTGAGGTTTCCATTGAAACGGGAGACGTTGTAGAAGATTATGAAAAGAAGCCACCAGAAGGATGTAGTGGCAACTTTATAAGTAGTGTATGCTTGAGTCGATCTTAAGCTGGCTGACCTTAGCTCATCGGCTAAAAATAGAGTCATCATCTGCTAGTGGCGTGTTCAGATAACCTGAGCCTGACGCCTGAAGCTCGGGCTCGACGCCACGAGGGTAGTGAGGAGTGGCGGAAGTGAAACATTTCCCACTAAGCGGGAGAAAATTAGAACAACCCAAGGCCATGGAAGAAGAGGCATGCTTCGGGCGCTTAACAGCAGCAGGATGTCTGCACATATTTCAGACAACACTTCACACGGCATCAGTCCATTTGCAGTTCGATGACGCGAGCAAACAGACCTCTTCGTAGGTTTAGCTTTTTCTTCTTCCCGACGTTAGACAGCGCCTCCGCCACAAGAGGGTGTCAATTTCGATGCCATCAAGAATGTAACATTGTTTACTCAAGCAGATCTCAAAGGACATAAGTAAAATCCGGATGACGATCCCCGAGTTCAACCCAAGCGCGTGTGCCACCTTCTGGTTCCTCTTTTGTGATAAAAGGGGCCAATATTTCGGCACGCTTGACTCGTTTCTGTCTGGTCATCCAGGAAAGGTAAAAATAATTTACACCTGCAAGGACCATGATCAAGATAGCGCTGCAGATACAGGTGAAGGTGAATAAGCATCATCTCATCTTCATAGTTAATAATACATACAAGGTAAGGTTCATAATGGTTGTTTTGTGAAACTTGGGACCTTCTTTGGAAGGATACCTCCATGTGCTGAAGATGCCTCCCTGTAATTCCAATCAATATACCATTCATTAAAAGAATAAAGAATAGTTTACGCAATTTGCGATTGACAGCCCAAACGCTATGCTCGTTGCACGCCTGTAATAAGGCTCAGAGTTGTTGGAAAGCCAAGCAGCAATCATCGGTGTAATGCCATAAACACCCGGAACGATGACGAAGAGGGAGGCATAAGACATATGTTTACTGGTGGATGCTAGGGTTCAAGAGGAACAGTTGAATGAATACATGATCATTGACAGAGGTTTTGTCGATGACTCGATTACTCACCCAACGAGATGGAATATCCAATAACTGCAAGTCCAGATACAATAGCAAGGGGGATAGCTCTGATCTTGTATTTATCGGAAAAATACGCTGCCAAAAGTGTCACTAAACATATCTTTTGAGTATGGCGATTCCACTTCATACGAAAAAATATACACACCGACGAAGCCAACCGCAAACGGGCCAACACTAAGGAGTTGTGTATGATTTGGGTTGTACCCGAGCTGGTTCACAATCGAAGGCAAGAAGAGTGCAAGACCGAAGAGGTTTGTACCACCCATGAAGAAAATGACCACAACGAGGATGACCTGGGGTGACGAAATGGCCGAGAACACGTGGCGAAAGCTGAACACGTCCAAGGGATTGACGAAAGGACGATCTTGTTCCAAGCGTTCATTGATCAACCTATTCAGGTTTAGCGGCAGAGGAGAGGTAGCGACAACTTTACACACCTTTTCTGCTCAGATGACAGGAATTTGGACTTGCTAGGGCTGGCCGGGACGAAGAAAAATGAGATAAGCCCAACGAGAACGCTGAAAATTCCTTCCTATATGTCATGGTCATTTGATTTATATTCCGTTTATCCCTTGACTTTGTGGATGTACTCACCAGAATGAATATCCATGCCCATCCAGGTTTACCACTCACACCGTGCATTTTGACAATAGCTGCAGCCAGCAAACCAGAGAAGGCGCCAGAAAGCTGTAAAGACATACTTCCAACAAAACGTTTTAAGCATGGCCGAAGTCAGACATACCGATGCAGCGGAAAAGAAAAAGGCGACCCTGTGACGCTTTTAAGTCCATGATATTAGAAAATGATTTGACGAAGAAATACCTCAGAGATAGTTCTTCTCGCGTATAAAATCCAGAAAGATACAGCACAATTCCTGGGAACATCGGTCCTTCCACCAGGCCCAAAAACGCACGGGCGACGACTAGACCCCGAAACGAAGTCACAAAGCCTTCCGAAATGACAACGATCCCCCAGAGAGTTAGGATAGCAGGCAAGAAAACCTGAGGACCGATTTTGCGGAGCATGAGGTTTGCAGGAACTTCACCCAGGATGTAAGGGCTGTATGTAATTCGGTCAGGATGGTAAGACCGCTGAGTTGTAAAGAATAGACGTACACATAAGTCGTGGTTATGGCAATTTGGTACTGGCGGTCTGTCATATGCAAACTTTTCTGAAGACCGGCGACACGTGCGTTGCCTTTGATGTTATCAATAGGTGAATCCTCATGAATCAATGCACGTAGTATGTACCAATATTTGCGCGGTCCTGTAATGGATCAATGAGCTTGACCACTTTAGCGAAGAAAAAAAGGACATACCAAGAAGGATAGCAAGTAAAACATGGTCATGAAGGGAAGCAGAGTCAGATCCATCTTGAGGATAGCCTTTCGGATTTTTGACTTGTCAACAACATCATCAAGAGAACTGGGAGTATTCTTTTTGTCCAATCGGGACGACGATAGCGACTCGGATTTGCCATCGTTCAGAGGTTGGGTTGCATTTCTTTGCTCCGAATTTTCCATTACGGACAATGTGAGGGCCCAGGGAGGGATCTGGAGAAGGACATAAGAATCATGCCAGCTTTATAGATTCCAAAGCTCTTGGCTATCTAGGTTCATGTTAGATACAGACGTGTACGACGAATGTGTTGACAGAACTTGACAATGTTAAAAATAGACCATTCAATATCAAGGGCAAGAACCACCTTTGAACCGCCAAAAATCGCTTTGGCAAGGACACGGGGGCCAGCACGTTACTGCTTTAATATGGAACCCGGATCCATGTGGGCCAAGGGTCGGGTAATCTGTCAATAGAGGATAGATACAAGGTGATATTAGCCAAGATGACACTCAAATAGGTTTCATAGGAGCGACAAACGCAATGCTAATCTGGCATGATTTGAATAGTTCTTGAACACCGATGGTTATCTTGAAGCATATAGGCCCAGAGATATCGGACTCCTGTTGACGATAGGAGTTAGTAAAGATCAACACTTAACCATGAACGAGGCTCCACATTTGATCGGTTTTTGTTCGTTTAATATCGGCGTCCTCCAAGGAAATGCTGCAGGGCATTCAATTCGTGAGAGGTGTGAGAAGTTTGCCGTCGAGGTCATTGTGGGCGTCTTACTGCATCTTCACGAATGTTCGAACACGTGGTGTTGACCACTCCTCAGGTTTGGAACTTGAAGTCTCGCAGGGCTGGAGCTTTGGGACCCAATCAACATCATAAATTCGAAAAACCGGTCGTTAAAAACATCAGAGCGTAGATTGCGCCTATCGTTAAACGTTTCTTTTTCCAACAGAAAGTGGTGGATCAGATAACATATTGGAAATCTGGATGGCGATCGCCAAGTGCGACCCATGCACGGAGACCACCGTCAGGCTCTTCTGCAGTGGCATAGGGCGCAAGAAGTTCATCGCGCCTAATCTTCTTTTGTTTATTTAGATGCATGAGGATCGCAGCATTGATAACGGTCAATGCCATAATCACAAGTGAGCTGAGAAGGATTATGGCAGGTCAGATAATAGTAATGATTTGTGAACGTATCGCCAATGGCTACGTACAATGAGAGGTTCATGATTGTCGTAGTTCGGAATTTTGGACCTTCTTTCGTAGGATATCGCCAGGTACTCAAAATCCCTCCCTGAATAAAGTCAATTCACAAAAGGTTTGCTAGAAATAGACTTTTGAAGAGACTTACGCAGCTAGCCGCCATTAGGCCAACGGCAATACCGGTTGCTCGTCGATAGTAGGGCTCAGAATTGTTTGATAGCCAAGCTGCGATAATGGGCACAGGGGCATAAGCACCTGGGACCATGAGGAATAGCGCAGCGTATGATACGTGTTTATTTGTGGTACCTGTTCATGTCGATACATTAGTGGGTTCAACCCATAAACATAAACGAAGTCACTCACCGAGATACATTGAATAGCCTACAACTGCAAACAAAAGAACCAAAAACAAAGGTTTTCCCCTCGTTCTATACTTGTCCGAGACGTAGGCAAATACGAGCGAGACTAGAAGGTCAGGTAAATAAAACATCATTTCTGGGAGCTCTCGAGATGGACTTACCAAAGAATCCAACGGCAAATGGCCCAACGCTCAGGAGTTGTGTTCGATTGGGGCTATACCCCAGCTCCCTGACGATAGAAGGAAGAAATAGAGCAAGGCCGAAGAGATTTGTCCCAAGCATGAAGTACACGACGACGACGTTCAGGACCTGTGGAGATCGCAAGGCAGACAACATCTGCGAGACGCTGAACACATCTAACGGATTGACGAAAGGTCGATCTCGCTCTAAACGCTGAATGATGAGTCTGGGTTACAGGGAGTTAGGGTTCGCAGATGGTGAGAAGATCATAAGCGACCCACTCTTTTTGCTCGGCTGACAGGAATTTTAAATCCTTTGGTGTGGCAGGGACGAGGAAGAAGGAGATGAGACCGAAAAGAGACGTAAAGGTTCCTTCCTAGAGAGCAAGGTGAATACGAGTTTTGCGGGGAAGGGTTTTGAGCCTACCAAGATAAAAATCCAGGCCCAAGCAGGTTTTCCTTGAACACCATGCATGTTTTCAATAGCAGCTGCGAGCAGCCCAGAAAATGCACCGGAAAGCTGTCGAGAAATGGGGTAAGGATTGAATTCAAGAGAAACCAGTGAAATTCGACCGACCGACGCTGCAGAGAAGAACAGTGCGATTCTGCCGAAATCGATGCGTCAAGAATTGTATAAGTAGACTAAGAGAAGACGAGGACATACCTGAGGGACAATTCGGCGCGTGTATAGAACCCAGATAGGTATAGAATAATGCCCGGAAGCATAGGGCCTTCCACTAGACCCAAGAAGGCACGAGCAGCAGCAAGGCCATGGAAAGAAGTCACAAAGCCTTGTGATATAACGATGACACCCCATATAACGAGGATGGTGGGCATAAGGTAATTAGCCCCAACCTTGCGAAGGACAAGATTTGCAGGAACTTCAGCTAATATGTACGGTCTAGAATTAGGTGAATCTCAAATTTACATTTCGAGAGGACAGGTTCACTTACACATATGTTATGGTTACAGCGATTTGGTATTGCTTGTCCGTCATATGGAGGCCTTTCTGCAGGCCAGCAACTCGAGCATTCCCTGTAGAATCGAATTCAATTTTTGTGGTGGTGGGAGGAAGTGTGATGTGCGTACCAATATTTGCGCGATCCTTGAAGACAGAAAGAAATTCAATTATTTGAATTCTGGAATCAAAGAGACCACTTACCAGGAAAGAAAGAAGATAAAACATGGTCATGATTGGAAGCAGAGTCAAGTCCATCCTCAAGACTGCTCTTCTGACCTTCGCTTCGTCGACCATATCAAGATGACTTTTCTCGGAGTCCACTTTTTCCAACGATCCATTCTCTGAAGAAGGTGCCATCGTGAAGGGGGGTTGAGAAGAGGACAAAGGTGAAGCCCAGATTAAAGCCTTTTTCAACGATCTGACAACGTTTTCGCGTGCAGGTTCGACATCTCGTAAACCCAAAAAGATTATGCGGGATAAGAATCTAGAAACCGTTGAATTGAAAAGTGTAGTGATCACGAAAGCAGCAACACATCAGTCTCATCGACTGGTGTCTGTATTTCCGGCCCTTGATGAAGCCAAATTCAAGGGAAACGGAGGATAAAAAGAAGCATAGTTTTGAAAATCCAGCGCCATTCTCGGGAATGATTGAAGACGAGGGAAATGCCACAATTTTGGAACTTTGAAATAATGTGCCGTCGTCACGTCCATCGAAGGGTTTATGTAAGCATAATGTGGGCGGAAGCGGTTCAAGGATTGGAAGTCGAGAAAGTATATGGATATGTTGTGAGAAGAAACACAAGGCCAATGTGTCCTTGATTACAGTTGGTCCGTTGTCAACATTGTCAGTTGTGAATTGTTTGTGAATTGTTTCGCATTTTTCAGTTGAGACCAGAGAACCTGAACGAGATTTGTATTATTTGAGATCTTTGTTCCCCGGTGGGGGTAGAATTCGTCGGCAAGAGCAAGGCAGGAGTTCTGGAAGGCCCAAAGGTGTTAAGAGATGTACATGCATAGTCGTGGTTGTGGATCAGGAATGAGGAAGGCTCAGAACTGCTGAAGGGTCGACTCAACCAAATATGGACAAGCAGCCAGGCTAGCCGGCACTTCGACACTTGCTCCGCCACCGTTTCTCTCCTGTTTGCTTATTATCGAGGGTCATGAAGGTCTTTCAGTTTTTCAGAAGAGTCCTCATTTCAATATACTGTATTTCTCGTAAATTCCACATCCTTTCGCATCTCCGACTCTCGTCCCGCCCCCAAGGCCACATGCACCTAGTGATATCAGTATCAAAACCAAGGCCTACGTCGACGGTAAACCTGGGCTTGTTTTCGTACGATTTTCGTTGATCATCCGTGTAATTCAATGCACTGTGAGTGTTTTACTGTTTCTTTTTCGGAGTGAATCTTCGTTACTTACATAAATGCCAAGTCTCCAGTCTCCTTCGCTGCCAGGATTCTATTCAGCGCTCAGCGCTCAGCTTCTAAATCTGGATGAGGTCTGGCCATGGGTCAGCACTTTAGGCCGTTAGGCCTTGCCCACAGTAGGTATCGCTATTAATAAAGCATGCCGACTGAACGTGTAAATCAACGGCTGTTCTTGGTCCATCAAACAAGGATACTGCGGGTTGAGATGAACCGCCTCTGAACACTGTTTGCGCAGCTCCTCGCAGCTCCTCGAAGTTCTGAATTGAAATTCGATGTCAACGTGTCCCAATTACAACACGTAGAACGAAGTTTCTATATAACTTGGCCTATTATCTTCCCAAGAACTCTTATCACACATGTCTACCACCACCACACCGAGCGTTCCGCGCCATGATGAAATCGTGCGCAAAGCATATGGTCGCATTCGAGATACTATCTCTCTTGTGATGCACTATTCGACGCTGTAAGTAAATTCATCTGTTTCTCGTTTCCTCGTATTAGAATTCACCACTCAACTCGCTATCTTTATCAACACAGGGCGATCGAGGATATCATCAAACCCTCCATAAAGACGTTCCTTGAAACCTGCGATACAAACCCACAAGTCGCGGTCGGTGTTTTTCAAATCCATTATCGTTAAAGAAATTGCTAATCAAGAAGTTCATATAGGCAATCGTCGCCACCCCTGCTTTACTGGCGATTCTCTTTACCGTTGCATTCTTGTAGGTGTTGTTCAAATCCATCCTGGATATAAAAAATTCATCTGATTTCCCTGTGCATCAGAGTTCTGTCCACTTTCGTCCTCGTTATCTGGACCGTCACGTCGATCTCCCTTGGAATTGTCTTTGTCGTTGTTGGTGGATTGGTGTCTCGTGAGTGCATGTGCTTCGCTCTACGAACTTGTTGTACTTATATTTTCTACAGTGTCGGTCAAGTTAATCGTAGTCGCAATTGCTACCCTCCCTTTGGCTGGTATCGCTACTGGGCTTCTCATTGCTGGAAACTATGTCGCGCAATTTATTGTAAGAATCTGGATTAATGACACTAGGGTCTCTGCTAACTCACTATCCTCACTTCCAGACCAGGGAGTTGCTCGTTCAAGGTCAAAATGTCACCATCAACGGAGAAAACTGGCAAAAATTCGTTGAAGGTGCCTTCAAGCACTCGATTCGTTTTTTGAGCTGGGCATCGAGCGCTTTATCGACCGTCGGCTTTGCCACGTTCTCCGCCGTCAAAACCGCGGCTATGGTACTCCATGATGCTGCGGAAAGAGATGCTGCGGCTTCCCTAAATTCTGGACAAACGGTCGAAGAGAGGGATCAGCAGGCGTCTGCTCAAGAACTTCGATCAACAAACCCTGTTGACGAGGCGCAAATCCGGGATACTGCATCTTCTCCATCTCAGGAGGATCGGGAATCGGAGGTCGTATTCGTGGAGCCAATCACTATTCCTGAGGCACAGTCGTCCAACCCGACGATAAAGCAGAGGAACCCATTCAAACTTACAGAGGAGAACGAAAGTTGATCATAATCAAAGGCTTGGTCAAGGCAAAGCGTGGTACGGCGTTGTGCTTTGTGCTGATTTTCTTTCTGCTTTCTCGATTTGGTTTCCTTGTACATAACGGTGCAATAGGTGTAAACCGGCAAAAGAGAAGTCAAAATTGTAGGGAAATTAATTTATTGGTTCGGAGTGTTCAAGATATGGAAAACATGAAAGAGCAGGAGGCTCAAAGAGACGAAAGATTTATGTCGGGATGAGGGTTCCGGTTTTGCATTGTGATGTTTCATTTGCCGAGCTATAACACAGCAGCATGGCGCAGTGGTAGCGCGCGGGGCCCATAACCCCGAGGTCACTCGATCGAAACGAGTTGCTGCTAGCTTTTTTTTGCCTTTTTTGCCAACGCTTCATTTTTATTGCGTTTTTATTTCTTGGGCCTACCTCAGGCGCTCCAAGCTCGCCCCAGGCGTCGATCTCATTTTTCTAGCCTTCTTATGTCGGGAAGTGGGATTCCGTCGTTCTAACTTCCTACAAGGTGTCGACCTCTGTTCACTCGCATCAGTATCGTACTGTCCTGGCAGCCAGTCACTACCTTGATCCAACCTTGATCTTGACGCTGAAATCTTTTGTTCAAAATTGCTTCAAAAGATTTTCTCCAACATCCATTGCTTGAAAAGATTCTACCGGGAAACCCATGTTCCTCTGATGCTCTATGTTTTTTCATGACCGAAAATTTCGGCTTGATAGTTTTTTTTATCACACCCAGCGTCATGTATGTCCTAAGAATACAATCTGTCAAAAAAACTTGTTCAGATAGGGATCATCTGAAGGTCGTTTCATCTGTCTTGCACAATGACAACAAAACCATCATAACAGAGCCATCAAGCAAGATAGAAGGCATCTTTTGTTACACATTGAAGACCATCTTATCGGTGGAATCGTGGACCACGTCGCGGTTTTTTGGAGTAAGTTTCAATCCAGGGGACTCGATGCCAAGACGGACTAAAGGAATGATTGGGAGGTCGGTCTGGGCAGCCTAAGAGCCCTTCCACCAACGCCAACTAGTTATGCCTCAAATTTCCTGGAAGCTGGCGGACATCCATTTCTATATTCAAGGAAAAAGAAACGTTGAACAAGTGTAAGAACAAGATATGGCCATGAATAGGCACGGAAAAGATGTGAAGGGGAGGAGGGCCGAAAACGGAGACAAGGAACATAACCAAATAAGGCCTAGATTCCGTATTTGTGACATAAGGAGGCAGCCGTCTATGACCAAAGGCCATACAACGCCTATTTATTTAACATCAGCGCGTTTTTCTTTCTTACCTTCATCTTCTCCCCCATCTTAGACCAAAATCTAGATATTTAGACATGGCTCCCGTTAAAGTCACGAAAATCTGCTGCAGTGCGTATTTTATCCTTTATATCTCCTCCTCGAGTATCAAGTTGATTGTCGTCCTTTAAACCACCTCGCCATTGTCTAGTTGGAGCGGGTTATGTCGGTGAGCTCTTTTTCGTGTTGGAATCCCGCCAGCAGCATTTTGCACCGGGCGATTTGCTCAGCGGGTTCGATATCCCCTGAATTTCGAATCACTCATCATTGCCCCTTGCCCTGTTCCTTAGGTGGTCCCACTTGCGCCGTCATCGCGCTCAAATGCCCACATATCACTGTCACCATTGTCGACCTCAACCAGGCTCGTGTTGACGCCTGGAACAGTCCTGATTTCGCCTTGCCCATCTATGAACCTGGCTTAGTGGACGTTGTCCGCCAGGCTCGAGGCCGCAATCTCTTCTTCTCCACGAACGTGGACAAGGCGATCGAGGAAGCTGATTTGATTTTTGTCAGCGTGAACACGCCCACGAAGAAGAGCGGTGTTGGTGCTGGGTTCGCCGCAGACCTCAAGTACGTAAATCTTCCAGCGTTGTTGTTTTTTCAGGAGGTTTGAACCATTCTGACACGCCTTATTCTTTTCCGCCCTTTTTTCATTTCATTTAACCCATTTTTCTATATAAAGCTATGTTGAGCTTGCCACGCGCCGCATCGCGACTGTTGCCACTTCCTCCAAGATTGTCGTCGAGAAATCGACTGTGCCATGTCGCACCGCTGAGTCGATGCGCACTATCCTCGAGGCCAACTCCAAACCAAACTGCCGATTCGACATCCTCTCCAACCCTGAGTTCCTTGCAGAGGGAACGGCTATTAGCGACCTCTTCAGCCCTGATCGCGTCCTTATCGGATCCCTCCAAACACAGGAAGGTATCGACGCGTGCACCAGCTTGTCGCAGGTCTATGCCAACTGGGTTCCGTAAGTTTTTCATTCAGCGTCGCGATACCGTGTGTGATTAACGGATTTTCCACTTTTAGCGAGAATCGTATTCTCACCGTGGGCCTTTGGTCGTCCGAACTTTCCAAGCTCGCCGCCAACGCCATGCTCGCCCAGCGTATCTCCTCTATCAACGCTCTGTCCGCTATCTGCGAAGCCACCGGTGCCAACATTGATGAAGTCTCACATGCCATCGGTTACGATTCTCGAATTGGGCCGAAATTCCTCAAGGCCAGTGTCGGATTTGGAGGATCTTGCTTCCAGAAGGATATCCTCAATTTGGTGTACTTGAGCGAGAGTTTGCACTTGCCCGAAGTTGCTGCCTACTGGCGTCAAGTTGTCGAGATGAACGAGTACCAGAAGCGCCGTTTCTCGAAGAGGGTCGTAGATACCCTCTTCAACACCATCACTGGCAAGGTTGGTAAAATCTTTGAACGTTTTCGTATTTGTCCATTTGACTGATCATTCTTTTTAGCGCATCGCTGTGCTCGGTTTTGCATTCAAGGCCGACACTGGTGATACTCGCGAGTCTGCCGCCATCACCCTTATCAAGGACTTCCAATCAGAGAAGGCCCTTGTTAATGTGTACGACCCTCAGGTTTCCTCCGATCAAATTTGGCTTGATCTTCAGGAAGCAAGCCCACTCGTACCTCTCGACAACAGTACGTGACGTTTTGAAATCCATCTTTTTTAATATTATTCTGACTCGTCTTTTTTTTCAGTCAAGAAGCAGGTCAACATCTGCAGCTCCGCGCTCGAGGCTTGCAAGAACGCTGAGGCTGTTGTCATTGCGACAGAATGGAAAGAGTTCAACAACATTGACTGGGAGGCCGTCTATGCTGGCATGAACAAGCCTGCCTTCGTGTTTGATGGACGCTTGCTTGTTGATGCTGAGAAACTGAGGAAGATCGGCTTCACGGTACGTTCGCTTCGATGTTCCTCAGATCGAATGTTATTGACACTTTCGCTAAGGTCACGACCATCGGAAGGCCTTCGAGAGTCATGTAAGCGATACCGCCCCTTATACTCGATACCCAAATTACAAAAAAGACACGGCTTCACATGTACTCAAAGAATCAGTAACTCTCGTTTAATATCCTCTACTTTTTCTTTTGGACAATCTCCGCTCTTTTTTCTCGGTTTGGTTTTGTTCCTACCCTTTCGAACCCTTCGCCAAACCCCTTGTTTCTCGTCTATCCATACATCGTACATACTTTTCATCCAACTAGAGAGCCAATATGGACTTTTTGTTCGTAGTTTTAATGTTCCATTGATCGATCTTAATGATCTTGTTTCAATAGTGTTCACAGAGAATAGACATCCTTTTAATTTGATTGGGAGGCGGAAGCCAAGGCAGTCGGAGGACAGTCCAAATCTCCGGCATCCGATGTCCAAAATTAGACCGGAGCAATCTGTTCCTAGAATCATCTGCTTTCCTCCATCTCTCTCTCTGGCAGTTGGCTGAATTATTCTTTACAATCTACCTCTTCCTGTCCCTACTCGTCCGCGGTTACCATAGGTACTATGCTTGGTTCACTCTCCACTTCGATCCTACAGAAAGCAGCTACTAGAAGGATTCCAGTCTTTGCAACGGCTCGAAACCAAAAACGAACATGGACGACCCTCACGCGAACGCCTGATGCTCTGACGGTTCATGCGCTGAAAGACGCATCCTTTCCTTATGTCTGGCTGCGCGATTCGTGCCAGTCATCGGACTGTGTGCACCCAAGTACACGGCAGAAGCTGCATCGGACATCGGACATCCCTCTAACCATCGCTCCTGCCGAGGACCCAAAAAGCGTCAAGGTGACGTCTCGTGGGATCGATATAACATGGACGGATGGCCACAAGTCGACCTTTGACCAAAGTTTCCTCGAGCGCCATGCATCACCTACCAAATTGGCGGAATGGCACCTTGATCACCATATGACGGAACAGTCATGGACGAACGAGTCGATTTCGCGGGTTCCCGATCTGTTTATCCCCTACGAGAAGGTCAAAACGGACAAGGGACTCGTGGATGCCATCACACAGTTGTCTCAATATGGGATTTTGTTCCTTTCTGGGGTGCCGAACCAAGAGACGTCGAATGAGAAGTGCGAGCTTAGAAAGGTCTCGGAGCGGTTTGGGGAGATCCGTCCGACGTTTTATGGTCCTTTATGGGACGTGATGAATATCAGCAATAGCAAGAACATTGCGTATACCAACCTGGATCTCGGATTGCACATGGATCTTCTGTGAGTTGTCCTTTTTTTTAAGAACCTTTTAGTAGATTCTAAACAGTCGTCTAGATATTTCCAACACCCCCCTCGATACCAGATACTGCACTGTCTCAGGAACCAAGTCATTGGTGGAACCTCCGTCTTCGTGGATGCATTACACGCAGCTCGAGTTCTCCGAGATCAATACCCCGCTGATTTCGATATCCTCACCACTACCCCTGTCTCGTTCCATTATGTCAACGATGGTCACCACCTTCATCGAGAACATTTCACGATCGAACTCCTCCATAAATCATCCTCTGAGAAGGAGATATCCCATATCAATTATTCCCCCCCTTTCCAGGCGCCTCTACCCTTGAATACACCCAAGGAGTTTTATCCTGCCCTTGCTCGTTTCGCTCAGCTGCTGAACGATCCGACAAATACGTTTGAATACCTATTGCGGGAGGGAGATGCCGTTTTGTTCGATAATCGACGTGTATTGCATGCCCGCACTTCTTTTAGGGATAAGGACGGATCTGATGCGCCGAAGGATGGTCAAACTAATAGATGGCTGAAAGGATGTTATTTGGAGGCGGACGCGTTGGTGGACCGAGTTAGGGTGTTGAGGAAGGGATTAGAACAATAAAAGGTTATATGTAAGGAAACTATGTTCATTGGAATGTACAACATAATTACTAAATTGATAATTGTGTCTTCTTCGAGCTTAATGCACAATACAATCTGTGAACAGGTAGCTCAAATTCCGGTTCCAGGACCAGTGCTTGAACCGGGTTGAGGTGGCAGGTCGTTATCCCTCGATTCGGGGTCATTGACAGCAGGTGCACTGACAACCTTTCTCTCCTTTTTCTTGCGCACAGTTGGAGGAGGTGCAGCTGGAAGATGGGCTTTCTTGACCCGAAGAATATCCATGATTTCTTCAGGGTTAATGTGAGCATCAAATAGAGAGAATTGAAAAAGGTTTCAAGAAACGGCATACCTTGGTGCGTCATTTCTTCGTAGCCTTTCACGCCTTTCTTCATGGTCAACCACCGACGTTGGAGGGTATGGGCACTCCAAAGATTCCAATCAGGGTCTGATATGAGCTTCCAATCGATTTCTGTATCATCTCTGACATTGAGCGAATCGACTCTGAAACGTTATTTAGTGACGTATACGGGCAGAAGTAGCACGCCAAACATACTTGTGAACGAGGATGAAAGCGTCTTGTTGACTCCATCTTGGCTTATGGCCTTCATTTTTGACCGTTTTACTGAGAGCATCGGTCCTTTGTGAAGACAAGTTATTTGAGTCACGGAAGTAATTCATTAAGCAAAAAAGAAGACAAACCATTTGATGCGGCATTGTTGACGACCGCGACTGCCACCCATAAGCTCGCTTACTCTACCCCAGAAGACATCATTGTCGGCGTCTTTCCCTTGTTTTATTGTCATTTCAGTGACAATTTCAATTAATCGTTCCTCTTCCTCTTTTGACCAGTGTCCTGATGTTCCAGTAAAGATGAATGCCAGGGTTAGCCGGTGTCACCCTGGAACCAAAAAGTAAAATTTTCTGACCTGTAACACGCACGTCCCGATTGAAGATATGATTCCTGTACCGGTCGCGACAATCGGACGCCATTCTTCCAACACGAAAGCTGACTTTTTCCCACTGCTGGCCGTAATCTGCGACAGCTCTAGAATGGATGTGAATAATAGATCAGGTCGATGGAGTGAAAGCTTAACTGTGTCAAAGCTGCGTCTTCTTCAGGTTGCCACACACCCTGCTGTTTGAGCGGATGATAAGTTCTACGGACATGATGATAGACAGCGATGATGGGACGCAAAGGAACGGCAGCAGCTGAAAGATGGTTGATCAGAGGAGGTTGATCAGAGGATGCAAATATACTATGCATGTTTTTTTGCCTTACTCAGTTCTGACCAGAAAGCGGTATCCCTGCTTTTATCACCCTTGGAAAAAATCTTGGCTAGCAATGCATCTTCACTAAGCTGTTTAGACTGCAAATTTTTTTCACGTTAGAAAAGGCGATCACAAAGGCAGGCGAAGACTAACATGGCGGTAATTCTCGATTGCAGCTTTCAGTTGCTGTTCTTCTATGGCGGAGAATTTCCCTTTCTTATAGACGAGACCTACACGGACCATCTCAGTGACTCAGTGAACAAAACCATGAAAAAAACATCATAAGCATTACCTTCATCTCTGACAAGTTCGGCAAGTTTACTGGGGTTCAACCATTTGTTCGCAAGAATATAAGCATGTTCAGGATTTGTATGCTGCTCGTTTCCGGGGAGGCTCATATTTATCGTCCTCTTATGATGACTGGTGGAAGCCATTGTTTGTTTCGGATCGATACCAAGAATCGAATTTGACGCTGTCGGATAGTGGCCCAAAGTGGCCGGCGGAAGTTGCATTAGATGAGCAGGGACATAGCTTAGAGGTGTGGCATTCTGCGCGTTATTGGCTGATGCAGCGTCTCCCAGATTTTTGAGAACACTAGCAATTTTACTCATATCAAGGTCCTGCAAAGCGCGTAAAAGGTCTTCATTTGAACCAAATGAGAGTTCAGAAAAGGCTCCCCCGCCGCCGAGTGGAGGTGGAGGAGAAAAGACATTCTGAGAAGGGACATTAGGATCGAAAGTTGGAGGTGCAAGAGGGTATGCATAGGGGTGCATTGGCGGATAAGGATCGTTTTGATGAACCGGAGGCGGGGCAGCCAGACTGGGATCAATAACTGGTGGAGGTGCTTGAATTTGCGGAGGATCGGGATTCGTCACGGAGGCGGCGACGATTGCAGAAAGCAACGCAGCAGCAGATGCTTGAGAGCTCGCTTCGATTTCAGCGTCGGTTTGTTCTGACAATGAAGTTACCCCCCATTTCCCTTTGTCTTTCTTTTTCTTCTTTTTCGGCTTTTCAGTGTTGTCAGAAGGTTCTTGGGATAGAGGATCGTCTTCTGGAGTATCATTGGGTTTATGCCTCTTCTGTGGTTCTTCTGGATGTTCATCTTGGGTGTCATCTTCATGGGCACGCTTATTCTTTTTTTTCTTCTTTTGTCGGTGTGAGGAGGTGGATGGATTGATCGCGGACGGATCGAGGCCAAAAGCGTCGAGAGAGGAAGGAGTGGCTGATAGCATTAGGGTGGGCTCAACAAAAGACAAAATTTGGATGAGAGCGAAAGTTGAGAGTGTTGTCACACATTTGTCACACGTTTCCTCCTTCGCTTTGATTCAAAGCTCAAATTGTTCCAAACATTTTATTATTTCCTTTTCTTTTCTTTTGTTTTTCCTACTCATCATCTTCGCCGAACCATCGTTGTTCCGCGTCCCTGTCATCGTCTGCATCCAATGTTTCATCCCAGTCAACCTGGTTATATTCAATGTTCTGAGCGGCATATGAGAATTTAAAGGCTGGGTGGAGTATGACTGAAATATGCTGGTTGACCAAAAAAGAGGTGCGCAAATTTCTGTGCCCCACAAACTTCAAAGGGACATCGCTGATTATTGTTGTAGAAAAAAGGACATAAAATTAAACTTTCTTCCAAAAAGTATCGCGACCTTCCTGTCTGTCAATGAATGGTCCGCTACCTTTGTTTTCGGAAAGAAACGCCTTGTTGTTGGTTTTCTCGACGACTCTTTCTTCTTGTATCCGACCTGTATTATTTCCCTGGCGTCGGATCACGATGATACTTGCTATACTGTACCACCCAGCATCCCAATGAAATTCAACCGGCCTACCTGCCAGTGAATGGAAAACCAAACAAAGCTTCAAAATCACATATTCTGAAAATCTACCTACTATGCTCGCTTTTCGGTGAGTACTACGTTAGAAGCAAAGCTCCGATCCCTGTCGGACCCGGAGTTTTGAGTACCCATCCAATTATTGACCGTTATATGGTTTAGTCGTAGGTGAAAGATTGCCCGTGACACCCGAGAAATGGGATGATTCCTCGAACATGTTCTTTCACTAAAGGGAGACTATTTCGGCGGAGATATTCGAGCTGGGTTACGGTTTAACCGGGACTTTGGCATGCTTTATATAGAAAGCACTATCGGCCACGGGCTTTGTGCTCCTGATCTATGAGTCAGGCTATCTGTACGGCTCCTTGCTGTGGTCCCGAAGATTGATGCTAATTCTACATAAAGATGTCCCCAGACTTGTTCCAAGCGACCAATTTACCATTACAATGCCCCAGAAACACTTCCCTCTACCCGTCATGCAACGCATATTCCACGCATATCATACACCTTGCCACATCCATCCACACCGAAAGTGTAGAATCCGGAGCTGTGTTACGTCCTCTCCTCTCCTTCTCGGGAAGATCTGCAAAGAATGGAGAGACATTGCCTGGGACATGCCTGACCTGTGGACTTGGATCGAAGTCACAGAGTTCAGCCAAAACCTCGAAGTCCGCTTACAATTGGCAAGAGAATGGCTCGATCGTGCTTCTGGCCGACCCTTGACGGTCATTGCCCACCCATTTCCCTTTGAAACACAATCATCCAGGACATCGCTGAATAAATTATTTGATCTAATCGGGGAATACTCTGTGCAGTGGAGGGTTCTTGATGTGAACATGTATGTTCTCAGATGCAGCTCAGTTGGAATTGCAGGTTTGATCTCCAATGTGTTATGGTTGTTACTGGATTTGACCCGCCTCTGCAGAAAACCAACCTGGCTTAAATAGCTTAATGCCTACAGGAATGGGTGACGCCCGTAATATTCGCAGCAATACTGGCCCATGGGCTGCACTAACATCCCTGACCTTGACCGGACTGACCGGGACATACTCTGACCTTTCCACAATCATGGGCAATTTACCCAATCTCAAAATGCTTCGCGTTCACGTTGAGCCGAGAAGCATGGGGGAAGCAAGCACTGGTCAAGATGATATTGAATCTCTTCCGAACTGGAGTGGTCATGTCGTCCTTCCCAAACATCTCAAATCCCTGATCGTCTCAAGCAGTGAACCATCGTTCTTTTTCAACAATGTGACAGCAAGTGAATCTCTCCATAGACTATCCATTATCATTGGAGGCCATGGAGATATACCTGCCGTTCCCGTCATCGATTTCATCACTCGGTCTGGATGCTCATTGCGCGCTTTTGGATTTTCCACAGGGGCAACAATCGACGTCGAGAGCCTCTCCCTTCTCTTTACTTCACTTCCCTCAACCAAATTCCTTTATATCGGCTCGAACAACACTCGCAACTACAAACAGGTGGCAAATCAAATACCCAACCTTCTGAATCCTTCTCTGAGGGCGTCGGAAGGAAACGACATCCTGTTGCCAAATCTCCAGGTCTTGTATTATTCGACCTTCAACATTGGCATTGTGCCTCAGAAATTACTCGATATGATCAAGTGTCGCTGTCGTAGTCGTGATATCGGGAAGGAAAACATTCTCTCAAAAGGAGAGTTCGCGAAACTTGAGGTTTTGCGATTCAACAAGAAAAATCCACAAGTCCTTGTTCATCCACTTCGGGCGGAAATTGAGGAGGGATTGGAGATTACGTACGACCTTCCTTACAGAGGTGAACCCTTTGAATGATTGGCTACATACTCAGCAAAAATCAACATCTCACACCAACGACTGCAACCAACTCCAACGGTTATTTATCTCGAGATCAAATTCACAAGAGTATACTTTTTCAATTCAAATTTATCAGCGACACTGGGGTGGTTATGTATTCTGAACAAACATATGAAACCGTTTTTCCGTGCAAGCCATGCTCTACCCGACGGAATTTCCCCAATCATTCATTTCAGTTGCGCAAGGAAAGTTTTTCGAAGTTTTGAGATGTTCAGAAGCCTTGCTTCAAAAAGCCGGTGTTTGCGTTGCTTGTGTGGAAGACGGCGGTTCCCCATTGTGCGACCCAGCGCCCATCGCCATAGTCCTGACAAAAATCGTCAACTTCGGTGTTTTAAAGATATATATTCCCTATTCACCAAGTTAGCAGTGCACTTGTATGTATCGCCGTCACACATGAGCTTGGTGACAGCAACAGGGGCCATGGCAGAGACCTAGTCGAATTCAAAGAGTGATAATCAACAACCAATTTTTGGAGTCTCTATCAGTAGGAAAACGTACATCGGAGCCGGTGAAGGATTGGTGGAAAACGTTGGAGCTCCATTGAGCGACCCATCGGCCATCACCAAAGTCCTGTATTCCACACATCCAGGATGTAAGTGCAAACACTACTGCCTTAAAAGGAAATAATTACCAATTTAGCAGTGCACTTGTAGGAATCACCGTCGCACTTGAGTGAAGTGACGAGGACGGGCGCCATCGCCATTTGTTGCTGTTTGATAGCGCGGTCAGCGTGGCATAAATAGCCTCGAGCTTGCTCGCTGGGCCAGGAAATTCAGACATACCATTTGGTTATGGTCGGGAGATCCCCAGAGACCGGTGTGGAACACGGCAGTGTTCCATTGAGCGACCCACCTACCATCTCCGTAGTCCTGTGGGTTTGAAAAATAAGCTGAGGTGCGGAGGGCCCGCTCAAGTATCCTGTGACTGACCAAATTGGCGGTGCACTTGTAAGTGTCTCCATCGCAAACGAGCTTGGTTACAGGGACTGGTTTGACGGCAGCCTGATGGTGTTCAGGCATCAATTTGGCATGCCCTTGACATTTGGAGAGCAATATGCGCATACCTCAGCGTCGGAGGAGCCAAGGGGGAAGGCCACGATGGTCTGGGCAGCGGCCAAAAGGGCGAGGAAGCCTGCAGTGAAGTTCATTTTCGAGTTGAGTGTTGTTGAGAAAATCTGTACTATCCAATGGATGAGTGATGACAAGGGTAGATTTCAAGGGCCTTATATACAATTTCGAGAGGCACCTTTGCGGCACTCTAGGTCTCCACATACAATGACTTCATCGGTTGCGCGGGTCGCCGCGATTCTGATGAAGGGAGGTTCTCGAAGGGTGTTTGGACACTCAGCTGGGAAGCGGAACTTTCATCATTTTCTGTAAACTTGTATGAAGAATTGGTGACCTCAAAGATATTAAGCTTTCTCTAGAAGGATAATGCTTAGTATGAGCCTGTGAATGGATGTAAATACGCGTGAGCTATTTTCTGGATGGCTGTAAGATATTTTCAGCTTGCCTGGGCATGCGAGAAACGAACGTAAGACAATCAATCTACCAGTGGTAAGTAGGCGTGGTTTTCGGGATACAGATAGAAAAAATTGTCTTGCAGTGATAACAGGTGATAACTATCCCGTGCTATCCAACAACCCTCATACTGACTTGTAACTTATATTTCCCGCAACGCATAATTAATTTAAAGATTAAGAGGATCAGAACGTATCCTGGGGAACCCCCAGGACAGAGTAACGTTCATTTGAACTCAGGCATCTTGCGCCTCTGATGCCAGCTTTTGACTCGAGTATCTTTGAAGGACTGAATTTTCGTTCTTGTTATGCGCTGGGATCACGAAGAACCCAATAAGATTGGATACAACACGAACGTTCGATACGGATAAATCCCGTTCGTGTAAGAGATGTGCGCGAAGAGTCCGACGACGGTCATGTCCATTGCATTAAACTCTATTCCATTTTAAGGACGGAGTTGAGCAGAATTCTGAGATACACGGTCATAAAGCTACCCCTATTCTTAGAGCCTTAATGTGGGGTTGGTGCGGGGTAACGACTCAATACCAACGGTGACCGGGCCATAAAATGAACCGATCTACCAGTAAATAGATCAAAAAGGAAGGGGATTCGTCGGAACATGTGGGCGCCTATAAGTCGGGCATCGTTCAAACCGTTGAGTTTCAATAAGGAGACTCTGGATCTGAGACATTCATCGCTGTCAAAAAATCAAGGAGGCCGTGGTGTAGTCAGACATATATACATGGCAATTTAGTCGAAAATTACTGAGCCTTTCCCGCAAGAAGCGTGGACCAGAAGGTTGAAGGATAAATCACTAACTCTTGAGTCACCGTCATAACCATATTTAACCACGTTCTTCGATCTGGATCCTGCATCAGAAATTCTGATTCATCTCAATATCCGTAGCCTAGTCGAAGGCATGGGCTCCAAAGGGGTGGGCCCACCTCAGCTAAAAATATCTTGACAGAAAAAACCAGATTGAGGGGCACACAAGCGCTCACTCTGTGCTCCTTTGTGGGCGCCTATCCCATGCTGTTCCTGATAATCTCAACGTTTCAAAGTCTCGATTTTGGAGTGGCACAGGCACAGCATAATTACTCGTCAACGCCTCAACGTCACCAACGTTTGTGCCAAGTGGGCCAGGGAGCCACGGTTCCCAATTGCCAGTCTAATCATTTGTGGCACCTCCCGCCGAAGTCAGATTTCGGCGGCGTATGTACAGGGCGTTAGATTCGAGGTTTAGCGCCACCGCCGTCCATGTCAGTGTGGTTTGTCCTAGTCAGGTGGGTGTAGGGCCATATAAATATGTGTACGTCGACCGGAATTTATCCAATCCTTCAGATTTTATTTAAGGGGATCAAGATATAGTCGTACATTTATTGCCTTGAGCATTTTTTAGATTTTTTTTATCAGCAACAAAATTGAAGAAATGAGTTATTTCGCACTTGCAAAGTACATCGAGGCACGGTTGTGGGCGGTGATCTCGGGGGTCATTAGAAAAAATCAAGATTCCAGTGGTAGGAGGTATATTTCTGAGCGTATCTCAAGGAGATATAGAGGTCGTTGTTGAAGATAAAGCCTTTGTGGTGGGAGGAGGGGGTCGCTTGGCCTTTCTGTCACCGAATCCCTTGTTCTGCGGTGCAGACTGGCCATCTGTCGACACACCTGAGGGTCCACGGGGCTCGCGCACCACGGTCGGGGGCGGAGGAGTCTGAGAAGACAGACTTTTCTGTGAGGAATTCTTCTTCTGTCCTGTCTCTTGAGGGCCGTCATTGGAAACACCGAATATTCGTTCACGAGCGGCTTGATATCGAGCTTCACGTTGCTGAAGTGTTTCTCCATTTGAATTTAGATTTGAAGAAGATTGGGAAGGAGACTGAGAGGGAGATGGGCGCTTGAGGATGCGCATGGCGGGGGGTTGATTTAGAGGCAAGCTAGGAGTTGCTGGTATAGCTGACGAGCCTCTGGAAATGATCAAAGATGGCATAGGATGGTGTTCATGATTGTTACTGCCAAACAACACGAAAATTGAGTGCAAAAAAAGGTTAGATCCAACGAAAACACCTCACGCGTCTTCCCAGATTTGTTTATTACGTTCTCCAGTCGGAACACTGTCTTCCTCCTCGTCATCGTCCATTTCCCAATCATCGCGCACCACAGCAGGGGTAGATACTTTGGGCTTACTGCCTCCCGCAGATGCAGAAGCAGACCCATGGTCAGGCCTACAGTTCTTGTGATACCTCGTCAATATGGGTCAGGATCATCGAAAATTTGCTCACTGTTTCGTCGCCCCAGGTATCGACAGCGCTGGAGACAGTAGACATAGTCAATGGTATATTAGGGAAGGATATATCGATGTGTGTACACGGAGAGCAGGAAAGAAACAAGAATTACGTCAGCATCAATCTCCAATCTTAGCTCTCTCTGGGCCTCCATGCGGGCCACTTTATCTAATCACAACTCTTCCCCAACCCACGACAACCGCATCCAACGCGCCCAAAATCTCAGAGAATACCATACCATGGCCGCACCCGCAGAATTTTTGCAATATATCGACAACAACGCGGATGCGTTCATCAGCCGTCTCGCTGCCGCAGTCGCAATTCCTTCGTAAACGCTGAGCTTTTTGGAAATTAATTTATCTTTTTTTCTAATGGATCGTTTCAACAGGATTTCGGGCGATGCTACTCATCGCAAGGACGTCTTTGCTATGGCTGATTGGTTGAACGGTCAGCTCAAGCAAGTTGGCGTCGATACCAAGCTCGTGGATCTTGGCCAACACACCATGGATGGCGAGGACCTCCCTCTCCCGCCTGCTATCCTGGGTCGCCTTGGAAACGATAGCAGCAAGAAGACGGTCCTCATTTACGGTCATTTCGATGTACAACCTGTGCGTTTTCAAGCTCTTGAAGTGACGGACACACAATTTAAAAGGAGGATCAATTTAGGCAAACAAATCGGATGGATGGGACACTGAACCTTTCACGCTTGTCGTCAACAAAGAGACAGGCCAACTTATCGGTCGTGGAAGCTCAGACGACAAGGGCCCGATACTGGGATGGCTCAATGTCCTACAGTATCACCATGAGAAGAAACAGCCTTTGCCAGTCAACATCGTGTTCTGCTTCGAAGGAATGGAAGAGAGTGGAAGCGAAGGTCTTGATGACCTGGTTCGCCGTGAATCCCAAAAGGGTGGATTCTTCGATGGGGTTGATTGTGTTTGCATTGTAAGTTTTGAGCCAAATTTAATGGATTTTTACTGATTATATATGTCAGTCTGATAATTACTGGTTAAATACCAGAACACCAGCCCTCACCTATGGGTTACGAGGTTTATCATATTACAAAGTCACCGTCTCTGGGCCTGGACGTGATCTCCACTCCGGTGTCTTTGGAAGGACAGTCCATGAACCGATGACGGATCTTATCAGCCTTCTGGGCACTCTCGTCACCCCACAGGGTGATATTCTCATTAAAGGCGTTGACGAGATGGTTGCACCTCCTGATGAAGAAGAGATGTCAGTAAAAATAACTTCCATGAGAACAAGCCCGACTGACCTTTTTTTTCATCTTTTAAGGAAAATCTATGCTAAACTCGATTACTCCATTGCGGATGTCGAAGAAGCTGCCGGTGCCTCCATCGCACTCTCATCCGACAAGGTTGCTGTCCTTATGGGTCGCATGCGCTCCCCAAGTTTGTCGATCCACGGTATTGAAGGCGCATTCAGTGCAGCTGGAGCCAAGACTGTCATTCCTGCCAAAGTATCTGGAAAGTTCAGCATTCGGTAAGAATAAGAACCTGCTATTCTGGAAAAGAGGAATATTAACGGAATTTCCAGTCTTGTTCCTCCTCAGACCCCTGAGAACATCAATCCGTTGGTAATCGCCCATCTTGAGAAAGCTTTCGCTGCTCTCGGAAGCAAGAACACTTTGACCGTGGAAGATCTTCATGGAGGGAAGCCGTGGGTGGCAGATCACCGTCACTGGAACTTTGAAGCCGCTAAAAAGGCCACTAAGGTTTGACCGATGATAAAAATTGTTCGAGGATTCGTTTGACCGACTTTCACTCTTAATAGGCCGTCTATGGCCAAGAGCCCGACTTGACCCGTGAAGGTGGTTCCATTCCTGTGACTCTCACCTTCGCCGAGTCGTTGGGTGTCAACGTGCTCTTGCTTCCAATGGGGCGAGGAGATGATGGTGCACAGTGAGTGACGAGGTGTTGGTCTTGCTTTGCAGGAAAATTGAACTATTTTTTCTCTCTAGTTCAACCAACGAGAAACTTGATAGGTCGAACTTCATTGAAGGAGTGAGTATTATTTTGGCCTTGTTGCGATAACCATTAATAAATTTGAAAATTCCAGTCAAAATTACTCGGAACATACCTTTACGAACTTGCTGCTATCCAGAAGTAAACAAATGAGGACGACTAACTCTTGAACTGATATTGACGATTAGGACGCCGGTGGCCATGGAAAGGAGTTTCAGTGTGTACTTGTATGAGATAAAATCCAATGAATTATTGATTTGCAAAACCGTTGTGTTTGCCCGAGGGTCATCCTTATACAAAAGATGCCTGGGTAAGAGCTGGTATGGAGCAAAAGTATATAAAAGCGAGGAAATTTTTTTGAGAGGTTCTGGTTTGAACTTCTGATATCCTCATCTCATAAACGCCAGCACTCCATGTACCATCGTTGTTGCGGAGGAAGCTATAGTAATAGAACCCTCGCCGGCTTGGATCGAAGAATGTAAAATCCTTCTTGGATGCACCATTCCCAACGTCACCATTCCCGAAGATTTTTTCCTTCTACCAAGGGGCATAAGGTATTGTGATGCCAACGATTGACGGCGAAATTTATGAGTGAAAATCGAACGATCCTCATGACGGACGATGTGATGAATAAATTGACGGGAAGAGGGACCAGGTCAAAGAGCCACCGAAAATTAACGATCCACGCCGGATTACGACATTGGAAGCGAAGCCCTGGCGTCGTAGACGAAAGAGGGGATGGGGTGGAAAGAATTTCCTTTTCTCCTAGTATTTTAGGGTTCATCTTTCGAAGAATTTTTTTTCGAACGGGGACCAAGGAGCAATTCCAAACCCGAGACAAGTTCTTTCTTCCAGACCGCAGGTGCCTTCCCTGCGAGACTTGGCTTCGGTAGATTCTCTTCGTCTGAAGTCTTGGGTTTGTGTTTGATTTCACTCTTTTCGAGACGAGGGCTCGTACGTGATTCATAAGTGGGTAGGAGGTCGTTTGACTTTGAAACGCTCTGTGGGCGTCTTTCAGGAATGATCGATGGTTCTGAGGCTTTGAGATCCAGTTTCCAGTTTCTTACCACTATATTGAGACTGAGTAAAGGGTCCAAATCCCAATCCACTGAATATTCAACTCACCCTTTGAGGGGCCAGAATTGCCATGCATTCTGGGCTTGACCACATCGTCAGCCAGAAGAGATTTATTGAGCCAGTCATTCTCCATCTGAATGGCCTTTGCGTTCAGCTTTGTGAGCAATTGCCTTAGCAAGTCAATAAGGTTTGCATAGGGCATCTGACTGATCTTTGTTGTGGGATAAAACATGTAGGCCCATCCTGTATGGGTAGTTAGATCAATTGAAGTCAAGAGCGAGGGAGGAATTCGTACCTTGCATTACCCATTTCCTGCCCGAATCTTCCATATTGAGACCAATTTTTCCCTTTTCGACATCGTGGAAAGCACCTTTGGTCACAATCAAGTTGAGAGCTGCACGCAGACGCGTCTCAAGCCGCTTGCGCTGATGTCTGAAATTGCCCATTCGCGCCTTGCTTGTCGATACATGGAAAGACATTGGTACCCTTCGTTCAGCTTTCTTCAACTTGAGGTCCAAGAAATATTGGGTAGGCGTAGAATTTCGTGAACGAAGGACAGTGTTATTGTAGTCCCGTTCAGGATAGAGCTGTTCGCCAGGCCGAAAGTCCGAGTTTTTAATGTCGGGTGTCTTCGCGAACCTTTTGCCAGTTATTCCCGCTGCTTTGGCCTTTTGTACTCTCTCTTTCCATGTAAGAATGGGTATTGAGGGGAATTGCCTTTCTTCTCGCAAGAGTAGTCCTAGTGGCAGCATCCTAATACCAACATCATCCCTCAAAGTGGTAGGGAACTGGGCCTTCTTGAGTGCGGCTCCTGGATGCGATGGGTCGACAAGCTGGTTGGAAGGGTACACCGACAATGTAAATAAAGGCTCCAAAGCGCCAGGAGTTTGGTCTCGCCACTAGAAGTTTGTTAACGTCTGACATTGGCCTCGAAAGATAAAAGGATGATTTCTCACTTGGATAGCAGTGGTTTTGGTCGACTTGGGCAACCTCCGGAGTTCGGGGCACCTCAGTCGCGACATCTGGTATGTTTCAACTCTTCAGATATTCGTCGAACGGAGTGTCATCGGCCTTGAGGCATTGAAGCCTGAGCTTGAAAAGCTTGGAAGACTTGGGATGTAGTTCGAACTTCGAAGAGAAGTTGCTAAGTATAGTCTTTTCACCATCAGCTATGCGCCGGAATTTGCCGGCGAAGTAAAATGGAAAACGATTTACATTCACAATCGAATACATATTCACCACAGTGGCAGTCATAGCATCTGCTAAACATCTGGCCTTTGAAAAAAAAAAAACAAGGCATTCGACCGTTTATATTCAGCATTTTTTAGAGTAAACAGAGATCAGATCAGTGTCTAATCAAGTAATTGTTTGTCAATTGTCATCGTCATCGATGCCCTGGAACCGAGACTGGTGACTATTCCACTCGAGATTGAAACGCACTCCCTTTCCGGAGACTTCCTCGACATCCCTGTAAAATGACTGGACAGCGTTGGGATTCTGTTGTCCGAGCCAATCACGGTTGTTGTACTGAATATCGACATTCACGGGTCTTGACTTCAAAAAGCGAGTGAGCGAATTTAAGGAACATGATATGTCCCCAACGAAAGAAAAGCGCGATAGCATTGGGAGACATTCCTTTTGAAGCTGTGGGCTGTCCTCCGACTTGACGATCATCTGATTGATCAGTCCGTTTGAAAGGGGGAAAGCGCCTAGCGCCATACCCGAATCAATTCGAAGGCTTTCGATGGGATTTGAAGGCGATAATTGCCGGAGAAGGGTTCTGAGATGAACATCGCTCTGATCATAAAGTTCGAGAGAGAGGCTGGAGAGTTTGAAGGAGGATCGGCGTGCGAGACTGACTAGCGGATCGAGCCATTCTCCGTCTTGACCAAAAGAAGGATCCCCAAGCGTCGAGAGGGCGAGGGACTCCAGGGATGGAACCGTAAGGAGGGTTAGGATGTGGAGCAATGGGTCCATTGATGAGGAATGATGGAGTGACAGCCTCATTTGCTTGAGATTCGGGAGGTGGATGGAGCCGGGAGCGATGACCAGACCGTCGTGTTCCTCTTCTGTCTCGTGGAGAGTGAACTCCAGCGTTGTCAACGATGTACAAGAAGACAATGTATGCACGGAGATGGGATGTATACTGGACGCATCGAACGTGAAGTCCGCTGTCAATGACGTCAATACGGCCCAATCTATGTCCAAAGTACAGTTGGAGTGGTTAGAGAGCGAGAGACGTTGTAATCGAGCGGGCTTGTAGAACTTCCATATGATCTGCGAACCCCTGCTTTGGACGATACTTGTTAATTCAAGGGATTTTAACATCGAAAATTGACGCGTTGGTCCCTTTTCCAAGGCGGATGCTAAGCTTTTGAATGCCATAGTTGAAAAAGTTTCCCATCGATGACAGCTTTCCAATATTTTTTCGAAAGCATCAGAAGGAGGTTCCCAACCACCTGTCGCTTCGGAGAAAAACACCACTTGGACTGGATAGTCTCTGCTTCTCTTAATCCAATCTTGAAGCAGGTTCACCTGCACGTCAAAGCTCGCCTCGCGGAAATTTATGGCTACTTGACGCCATAAACCAGGTGTCCTCCACGCAACCTCCCTCCAATGGTAGCATACGCTGCCGAGAAGAAATTGGCGAGGCAACCTGCCAGTATAACACTGTAACACCACATGCGATTCCGGCTCATTGCAGAGGTCGAGGAATAGTTCTGATAAAATATCCTCAGGGAGGTTATTTATGAAGGACGTGGCCTTGTTCAGGCGTCTCTTGAGGTGAACAGACTCGGCTTGCAGGCGACGTATTGTTTCTTCTGCAACAACAAGACCGGCTTTGTTCTGCTCGATCTCTGCGTTCACATCGGATCTCTCCCTGTCAATATCGCGGCCAGAAAATAGTTCAGACATTGCTTGTTCTTGAGAATCCTCGTACGCTGCGAAGTTCTATGTTTGGTTACGAACACGCGCGGAGGTTCAGGACGGGTGAGACCCGAGTCTAAGATACCATGATCAAATGAGTCAATTATTGGAAGGGGGGCGATAAGAAAGAGTTCTACCTTGAACGAGTTGCCTGGATCGAAAAGTAGGATGAAGACAAGGCCAAAAGTGGGGAGGGAACTTGGGAGGGACTCGGAAGAAAAGGAAAACGCCAATTTGTATTTGCCAAATATGGCAACTGTTACTCCAACGAGAGCATATGATTGGAAACGAATTGGAAATGCGGATTTACTATGGGTAACCCTAACATCGGACGGCGCCCTCAATCGGACATTTTCGAATATCTCGCTCAAATCTCCTCCGTTGGCATTCAAATTTTGCAAGAAGCGTCTTTGGAGTAGTCTTAACAATAATATACCATTTATTGCA
>JAHXRV010001558.1:0-10011 GCA_019904355.1 Psilocybe tampanensis | reverse complement strand
ACTAACCGACATTGACTGAGCGTTGCCGAACGCACATTTGGGTCAGGTTAGCAGACGAAACCGAGAAATTCGATTTAGTTTCCATTTATGGTAGCTAACTCGAGCTAAACCGAGGGCTAACCGGGATCCCGAATGGGGCCTTAAGTTCCTAGTCCTACATATAATAGTTTTGCTCTTGTTTTCAACTTGTTTTGATTCCGAGTCCTTAAGCCAACCTTCAGCAAGAACAAGACGGCCAGAGCAAAGCGAAGGCATGGCTTCTAAAAAGTAAAATCCTGAGTGTTAGAGTTCGAGAAAGAGAAGTGAATTGATTCTATCTAGAGATGTGACAAGGTGTTATATACGTGACTACGTGACAAACAAAAACAAAACCTAACATCACTGAGTCAAAAAATCCTGCCGTGGAGAGCCATATGTGGAGCCCCCAACGGTAACGAAGAGTGCAAGTCATTGCCCAAAGGCACTGATGGACATCCATACGGAAATCAAATTTAAAAACAAGTTAAAACAGAAACTATTGTTTTGCGATTTTTGATTGGCTTTCGAACAAACGTCAAAAACTACAACTGGGCCTGTAGGACAAGAGGTACATTTATGAGGCACATGGCCATAAAATTTGCATAAAATGGACGGGACCAACTTCAGACCAGGCATGCTGTCAACGATTACACACCATTTCTCCGGAGTCGTTCAACGTCAAGAACAATGGACGATATAAGAGACGCTACAATGTACATATACCACTGATATTAGTACAAGTAGAACCATATAAGGGAAATAATCACGCAGAGCCGAAGGCCTGCAGGCAAGCCAACCAGGCCACAGAAGTAATATGCATAGCACTAGAGCCCTCGCCAGAGGGTCCGGTAGGCTGACCACCATCCCCATCCTCGAATTCGACTGGGGGGAGAAGCTTCGTTATCATCAAAGTCGGCACCAGCTGCATTGGGATAGGCGAAATAAAACACTCAAGCCGAGGTTGTGGTGGTGATTTGGGCGATGTATGAGTGATGACATCATCGTGTGCCCCTCCGGCTTCGTTACGAGTACGTTGTTAGGTGTCTGCGTTTGGTGTTGGTGTTCCTAACTTCTTGTCAAGCCGTTCGTTCCTTCGTGTTCGTGTCGGAGTTGTTGACGTTGACTTTTCTCTCTTCCAACTGCACTACAGACTCCAAAGCTCCAACTCGACTCGCAACTCCCTGAACAGTAGAAGCTCCGTTTCGTTCGTCGGTGTACAGTCCGTAGAGTCCTGGCTATGACAATCCCAAAGTATCCAAAGGCCCCTTCGTCGACGTCCGTCGGAAGCTTGGAATGTCCGGAATGATTATGTAGACCAGGTGGATCGAATCAAGTTCGATTCGGTTAATACTCCAACCCGAGTGTCTGTGCGGTGCGGTGTGATGTGATGATCTCGAAAAAAAAAAAACCCCCGTATTTATGGATACTCGTCGGTGTCGGATTAAAAGGATGGATGCAGATGTCGAAGGTCCAGGCAAAAACCAGAGTCAGATGATGAGGACGAGAGTAAGGATAATAGCAACCACAGACACAGTCACCGACACTGAGTAAGTCGTCGTCGACCCAACGTGAACGTTGCCAACATTGATGATCACCCAAAAAACGGGAGGGGGGTTGGAGATGGGAGGCTGTTGGCAATCATGTACAAATAGTAGTTGAGAGGGACCGGTCGCGGTGATGGCCGGCGTTGGACTTGCACCACTGGCGAACCACAGACAGTGGAACTCTGTCTTGATTCCTGGTATAATACGACTGCACGGACATTATTCACCTCATACGAGACCCTGTAAATGCCCGGTATCGATTCAATATTCAATATTCATCGAGATTCTCGAGCCTCAAGGCCAACTCAAACTGATCCAAGAGCCAGCAGTGAGTCCACGATCAACTACACGTTAAAATTGTAACATCAAGCTTAATCCCCAGACTCCCGACCATATCACCAATCACACGGCCACCGGCAGATTGTGTACTCAAGGATCTCAATAACGATTTCGATTTCGAGGCTACATAACAACGTCTGTGTCTTAAATTTAGAGGTGTAACATGAGAATGCGGTTGTCATTGGGTACTTATTCATCCAGAGAAAGTCTCCACCGTGATGACCTCCTCGACGTGGGCTTGGGCTTTAGGGAAATCAGTCAGGACGAATACGTCAGACGTCCACCACATAAGAAAAACGACATACCAGCCTTCTCAGCCTTCTTCTTATCAATGTAGTCCATCTACAGATAAATGGTCAAACCAAATCTAGTGATAACCGTCCAAGAGAAGAGATAACATACACCCTTGGTCTCGACGAGGTGGGTTATGAATCCACCAGCAGCGGCAGCCCTGAAGACCGACGTTGACCGTTGAGTTCCGACTCGTTCCTCCAAAGAAATACCATTCGCTCACAAGAATTCCTTCGCTTTAGCGTGGCTATCAGGAGCACCGTTCTTCTGTACGTGCTTCTCATACTGCTTAACGGCCTAAGGAATATCAAAAGATTCAAATAATGAGATCGCGTTCAGAGCAGCCTCACTGAGGCCGGTGATCATTGATCACCGTGAACAGATAACTCACCTCATAAGACGCGGCAGCAGCGATCAGTTCATGAGACAGCTCCGCCTTGTGTCCAGCGCTGTTTGCCTATCGGTCATCGATAGATTAGATCGAAAGCAACGATAAAAGACCATCGATCAACGACGGCACAACCACACACCTGCTCCCAAGCGGCCTCCTTGTCAGCGATGCTATCAAGCCAACCCATAACGATGATATGTTTCGATTTAAGGCTTGAAAGAAAGAAAGAAAGAAAGAAGAAACACGAACATCAGATAAGCCGATAGCTCGCTTTTTATACTCCCCAGGCCCCAGGGGGAGCCCAGGGGCAACCGTTGTCCACACTGAAATAGACAACTGAAATGTATACATAGCACTGGCATTCTGGCAGTTGCCAGCCTTCCGCACCGCCATACATAGACCTTATACATATCATATCATATCATTTGCACGCGGTGTTGGAGGCGACTTCGGACGACTGGGTAGTCAGGTGGTATTGTCCCCCGTGTGAGCGAGATCTTTTGTTATCACCATCACTTACATTCTCATCATTCCCCCCGTCGAAAACAACCAGCCCAGGGGTCCAACACACTCGCATTCGACGATTCAGTCAAGATAATAGCACTGTTGTATTTCCTCTCTCAGCCATTCGTGACTTGATACGCAGACGAAAAGACATTCATCGACATCGTCTATTTGCGGTCCATCGTCAACGTGATGTATCTTATATTGACATCATCGGTAGGATATGTCCGCTCAGACACAGGATGCACGATGCCTCGGTCAAAGTATCTCGGATGCACGGAGATCCTGAGAAAAATTGCGCGATCAGGGCGCGATTTTCGCCCAACTCTCATTCGTCTCGCAGCGTCCCCTCCACACTGGGTCAAACCAGGGCTCAACCCAAACGTTCCATCTACAATCCTCCAAATAGAAATTCATCTAAGACTCCGAGCCAGGCCCTGAGTCAGCTATGCCCACGAAACCATACCAGACCAGATCGAGTCAGTTCTCATGCCGCTGTGCACAAAGTGTTATATGGGCTGAGCAGTATGCATCCAATTTGATCTATCTGAACGTGTGTGTAATCATACGCTGACCGTGTTACGGCTCGAACACAAGGAGTCGTTATCCGAACTACCCATGATGGACGGACTTCCATGAAGTCACTGGCAGCTTCTGCCAAGTTTTTTATTCCTATACCCATTTCAAAAGTGAGGTGGGAGCACTCCTTTGTGTGTCCCAGTTTCTAGCGATTGAAAAGAGGGTGAGAGGGGAAGTATGAGTAAAAAAAAATGTTGTAGGTGTTGGGCGCCTATGGACGCCGAGTGAATGTCAACTTCGCTTGGCAAACAAAGTTTCCCCTTGGCACGGTGTACCCCCATAATCACATCACACTTGGCGCGCGAATGCACCTAGACGTTCGAAGAAGGATCCGAATTCAAGGATGGGGGTCGTCGTTAGCCCACCAGGTCCTCTCGAGACAAAAACAGTCGCTTAATTCACAGCTATAATATCGCTCCCAGCCTATTGTCTTTATGGTACGAGCACGGCCCTGGCGTTGTACTAGTACGGGTGCTGGGTCAGCTCCGAGTCGAGATCAGCCTTAGAAAAAAAGTCGCTGTGAGCCTAAAGAAACCTCACGGACCCTGGCAAGACTGAAAGTCTATACCACATTTTCCCAAAGGTGTCGGTCACTCGTCCTCTTCGTCATCGTCAGAGTCATCGTCCTGATAATCTAGAGGTTCATGTTGGGATCATGCATCAGTGACAGTACTAACATAGATCCGCATCAGAACAAAGGAATTGCCTACCACATCCAGAGAGTAGGTACTGGTTATACTCGACAATCTCCTCATGGGTGGCTTGGGGACCCGGCGGGCGAACCACGATCCCCATCCTCGAATCCGAAGCTCTCTGATGGGTTGCAGCAGCTTCGTTGTCCTCAAAGTCCGCACCAGCTGCATTGGGATGGATGAAATAAAACCGTGTGCGTCGTTCTTGGTACCGAACCATTAGAGGTTTGTGGTAAATCTTGTCCACCAAGTCGAGGGTCAAGTCGATGAGTTCCGTATATTCGTCGCATAATAACGCATGGGATTGTCTTTTGAAGCGGCGAAAGGCAATCTCTGCGTTGAGGATGACCAGGAATGGGTGGGGCATGTCTCTCGGTCTCCGAGATCTGTTGTTGCTGGTGAAGGCTGGAAGCCGTGGTCTGTCGTTCTCGGGGCCTTCCCTGAGCGCCCCATCAGGACTCGCAAAATACATCTTCCCGGACAATTCGTCCCCATCCTCAGTGAAAACAGTGAGTGCGCTGCCGCTTTTCGGCAAAAAGGGACGAGGGTGAAGTAGGACGAGCTCGTAGGTCGCATCTGTGAACGGTGGCTCGTCGAACTGGCGAAGAAAAAAAGTAAATAAGGAATGAATGAATAGAGGACTAGCTAGCTTTGAGAATAATTCGAGAATTCGAAATCGAAACTTACATCAAAGACTCTGTAATAATGATAACCTCGTTTCCATCGGGATTCCCATACCAAATTCTCTCTTTCAACCACGGAAATGAGAGATGTGAGCGTCGCTTTGGAGCATGTGATGGCGAAGAACCCCAATTTGTCCATGGTGTAGTGTAGATTACGATCCACTGAGAGTCGCTGAATAGTCAGTAAACGTAGAACAACGCAAGACACAGATGAGCCGTGACTCACAAGGAGCGAGGTTATATGGTCGATCAATCACGAAGTTGTTGGGGACAATGCACAACTCCCTGAGGAGGTGTTCCTAGATCATATACAGAGGACTCTTCAGAGGCGTGAATGCATTCCACTGATTGAGCTTACCACTCGAAGTTTCAGGCTAGGATCGTTCCGCACGGGATTTACCCAATGGGCCGTCTTGAGTTGAGATCCAGTCTTTTTAGTGATAAAGCAACCTTCGGGTCCGCTCAGGCTTTGGTGAATTTGAATTGGGTAGATATCCAACCTTCGTGCATGGCAGACATAAGGACAATGTCAGGACACCGCGAACAGGTGCAATCAAGCAAGTTTGAAACTGTTGGGTTCGGGAACGACGAGGCTGAGACTGTTGAATCACACTGCAAATTAAACGTGTCACTGCTCACGTGGTATGTGACAACCGCGACAGCAGGCCTTTGCACTGCGTGGAGTCTGGCACGACTAAGTAAAACTTGGTTAAAACCTCTGAAAGGCTTAGTCCTCACGCGAGGTCGGCATTGGGCAACGTGGATAGTGCTCCTCTATTCACTACGCAATATAATCGTCTTCCAAGTCACTGCCCCTCGCCCAGGCTCCCAACATGCGGCCTGTTTCTGAGGTTCCCACTTCCTTTCTCGACCAATTAGCCGCCCCTCGGATATGATATGTCGGTTTTTGTCAACGATTAGGAATTCGAAATTCCGCGTCGTCCTCTCCGCAGGCCACGTAAGTTCACTGTCAAGATCTAGTGGCGATATTAGCTGAGAAGACAGGACTTTACTAATATGAACACTGAAAGACATACCCTATTTGCCCAAATGATTGGGTAAATCGTCATCCTAGTCATCGTCCCAATAGTTCACCTCTTCATCATCATCATCATCTTGATTGTCTAGAGGATGCCAGTGGTGAATTAGTAATACACAGACAGCCTCGGAATAGAGGAATCGCCTACCTCTTCCCGATATCCGCAAATGATTCTCTTCGTGGTATGCCTTTCTTTCATCCATCAGAGGCTGGAAGTAAATTTTGTCGACCAAGTCGACGGTCAGGTCAATGAGTTCCTTATAGTCGTCACAGACTGTATATGGTCCCTTTTTGAATCGGCGAAAAGCTATCTCCGCATTAAGGATGACGAGAAATGGGTTAAGCTTGTCTCTCGCTGTCCGAGCGCTGCTGCGGAAAGCCTCAAGCCGTGGCGCGTCGTTGTCGGGCCGTTCCCTGAGCGCCCCATCAGGACTCACAAAATACATCTTCCCGGATAACGCATCCCCAAGCTCAGTGAAAATCGTGAGCGCGCTTCCAGGCTTCTGCAAGAAGTGACGCGGGTTGAGAAGGACTAGCTCGTACTTTGCGTCCGAAAATGGGGGCTGCGCGAACTGTAAAGACGATTGGCTACGGCTACTAGGAAAAAAAATGTCGGACTTACATTGAAGTATCTGGTATAACCGACGGCTAGCGGGCCCGTAGATCGCTCTTGCCATGTCACATTCTCTGTTTCGACCAAGGAAATCAGGGATGTAAGGGTTTCTTTTGAACATGTGACAGCAAAGAACCCAAGTTTGTCCATGGTGTAGTGCAGATTACGATCCACTGCCGAGAGTCAGTAATTGTCGAACAACGAAAGATACAGATGACGAACAAGGAGTGAGGTTAGATGGTTGGTCAAGCAGGAAATCTCTGGGAACAACGGACAAATCTTTGAGGATGCGCTCCTGGATCATATAGAATGGATCTTCAGAATGCCGAAGAGAATAAATGTGTTTTCATTAAGCTCACCACTTGAAACTTCAAATCGGGATCATTTCGGACGGGTTTTATCCAGTACGTCGTCTTAAGGTGGAATCCAGTCTGTTTGGTGATAAAGCAGCCTTCGGCTCGACTGATCTTCCTGCGTTCTTGGGCAGCCCTACTACTAACAGAACTGGAAACCGACGCGATCGATTCGAGATCATCTTCGGAATATTCGTGATCCAAAGGCTCTAAGGAAAGTGTCGGAACACCAGTTACTTTGGCGTATTTGAATTTGGTGGATATCCTGCCATTATGAATGATGGACATGAGGAGAGGATGACAATAGCACGACCACAGAGTGGACAACGGTGAGGACAAGGAGGGGATGAACAGACCTGCGGAATAGACCGCGAATTTGCGACGAATATCGCATGGTGGTCACTCTCACGTGTCCTGTGACGACCGCGACATTATTTTATTGGTCGTAACGCGTAACGCGTAACCAATCTTGATTAAACTCAAGTTCAGGCTGGACGTATTTTTTTTTTTTTCGCAGTCCGCTTGACAGTGTTTGCCACAACAACAACACAACCAGATGAACCCACAACCCACTGATAATCTCCCTGGATACTTCCTCAGCCCTCAGGGCACTTCAAAGCTAATACCTCGTCTTTGGTATCTTGCCTTTTTACTATGGCCGTTCGTGACGACTCTCCTACGATGGAGGATGGTATTACGTTCGATGGCCAGCAACTACTTAGCTTGGTCCGCAGCGGCCACAGCCCTTTCCAGAATGCCTGGGACGTAAATCAACTGATTCGAGAAATCGAGGACGTTCTTGAAACCCAGGTGATCGACATACCAACCGTCTATACAGGTGCTAATTACTATGTGAGTCCTTGTGATGAAATCGAATCTAACACTTACTTGACTTTGTGTAGGGTTTCCACATAAAGCTATCGAATCGATCGGATATCGTTGCGCGTTTGGCTCGTGGCGACGTGAATATGCCAGACTACGATGGGTTCCCGTTCGATCGGCAAGGTCCAGAGGTCAAGTTTGAAGCGGCCGTGTATACTCTTCTACGCTCTGAGCCTGCTATCATGGCCTCCCGCCTACTTTATCATCGGGTTGCGGTGCTTCATGAGGGTCCCAGACTTAAAATTCCTCAAGACATTGTAGGGCGTCGCTTGTTCTTGTTTGAACGAGCAGAAGGAGAGAAGAATGTATGGGACGATCTCAATCCACAGCAGCGGGTGGGTATCCATGTCCAAGTTGACTATCCACTCTTCTCAGCTTAAAAATGATCACTCTCTAGGCTTCGCTTCTTGAACAAACGGCCCGTATCCGCGCAGCTCTTTTCAATTTCAACCCCCCGCCGGAATTCTACACGGAGTGGTTTCTCCCGCGCCTTTTTGAACAAAAACCCAAATCAATCCCCGTCCCTGTTGGCCCAACACAAGAGTTCTGCTTAGCGCTCTTCACATCCAAAATTGAAGCGACAATCAGGAACGTAGGCGACATGATCGGATGGGAAAGTGACAACAACGTCGTCGGTCCTATCGCTGCCGCAGCAAAGCAGTCCCTCTTACGGCTCATTCCGCACATCTTGCCAAAAGGTGCTGATGAGGCTTCTCTTTATCGTCTCGTACTCGAACACGACGATTTTGGCCTCCACAATATGTCCATTACGGTTGACGACGAAGGCCTACCCCATGTAACATCATTGTATGATTGGGAGACTGGATGCATTGTCCCTGCCATGTTATCCGATCCCCAAATGGCAGTTGAAGTCGATCTAATAACAAACACGGATGGTTCTCCTTCAATTACTCGATTGCCTGATTATGCGACCGCAGACGATATCTCAGAGTTCCTGACACATGCAAAGGATTATTTCGAGGTCCGTAATTCGTACGAGTGTTTGAAACCGAGGAGAATAACTTACGAATGTTCCGTGGATAGGTTCTGTACGCTAACGCACCTGACTACAAACACGCAATCCAAGCTGGGGCTGATGCCCGCCATCTTTGGTTTGCATTAAAAAAGTGGCGAGGTGATGACCCGGAGGAGTATTTCGGTCGCCTTGGGGCTTGGGCTGATGAGAGAATGAATGAGCTTAGTCCCTCTATTGACCACGACTCCGTTGTCCTATAGACCAGACAAAGGTTCTCGTAACAACTGAATGTTTTTGTTGCAATATACTTTAGCTCGACATTCTTATCGGCCACCTTTAAGCCTTGTTCATGATCATGCACGACCCTACCAAGACCCTACGTGTATATTGATACGAAAATACCTGGCCCACAGCATAGGCTTGGACACTGAGAGTACTGTCGACACCGGCGCAAAGGTGTGATTCTGCGCGTCACCGTTGTCTAAAAGGATGATTATTATTCGTTATGGATTTGCGCGGAGACTGTCTACAAGATAAGGGACTCGGAGCCACTAATAGAAAGTTCCTTCATTCGTTGGTCAGCCCAAGCTCCAAGATCACCAAAATATCCCTCCGGATCATCACCTCTCCAAGACTTTAATGCAAACCAGAGATGGCGAGCATCAGCTCCAGCTTGGATTACGCGTTTGTAGTCTGGTGCGTGAGCATACAGAACCTATCCACGGAACAATGGTCAGTTACTCCCCTCTGTTTCACACACTCGTACGAAATACGGACCTCAAAGTAATCCTTTGAATGTGTCATGTACTCTGCGACCAATTCCGGTGGGTCATCTTCATCTATTGGCGTGATTGAAGGAGAACCATCCGTGTTTGTGATTAGATCGAATCCTACCCCTACTCGGGGATCGGAAAAAATGGAAGGGACGATGCATCCAGTCTCCCAATCATACAGCGATGTTATATGGGGTAGGCCTTGGTCGTCAACTGTAATGGACATATTGTGGAGGCCAAAATCGTCGTGTTCGAGTACGAGACGATAAAGAGAAGCCTCATCAGCACCTTTTGGCAAGATGTGCGGAATGAGCCGTAAGAGGGACTGCTTTGC
>JAHXRV010001556.1:0-16682 GCA_019904355.1 Psilocybe tampanensis | reverse complement strand
GTCGAATCGAAGGCGGAATCCTAACCATGGGAACGACAATGTTCCCGGAAGTTGGGCCGAGGACTTGGATTAGTTTTGAAGGATGGAGCGACGGTTGACGGTGGATGTATGTTGTATATGTGGACAGTGGTCTTATGGATGAAATGTTTTGAAGGCACTATTCGTCGTCGGGAAGCCGGAGTGCTTTGCTAGTTATCTAATCACTGCGTTTGCTTTCGATAAGCCACGGCCACCGATCTGACCAGTCTGACAGAACGAAATTTTCTTTTCTTTCTTTTCTTTCACTTTGTTGTTGTTGTCGTTGTTGTAATCTCCTTCCTCAGTTGAATAGTCACGACACAGTTACTAGCTCTGTACACTATAGACACTCGCATAATATGTATATCAGATTCTTCGTCAGCTTTGCTGCGCAATTGAGGTATAACTTTAGGAACTCTTACTTCTTCTTTCAGACCTCCGGATGCAGTATATTTAAATCTTGGGTCAGAACGAAGGGTGGACATGAGGACGATGTCGCCAAGATTATGCACACCTGTTCAAGGCGTTACCTTGACCCAAGTTTACATGTACATCGAATACAAATACATAGATCATTCAATACATATGAAGCAACGCGTTCTCAAAGATTGAAACACGTTTTCATCCCAGGCTGTCGCCGTCGCCGACTTGCCAGTGATAGAATAATATTCATGTGTTCAAAACAGACCAATCCAATCGAGGTCGTCCAAATGAAAGAATGAAAGAATTTGTATTGTGGTATGCAAAAAAATAATAATTGAGTTTACATGCTGATCCCCAACCAGCTTCATGAAATTCCGTGGTATATACCTTACACTTCCGCCGACAACAGCCCTCGTTCCTAGATCTACATTTAGTTGATGGTCGATGTTGTGAAGGGGGTGGTGGCGAAGCCGACACGCTTGTTGGCGGTATCGAAGACGGAGTAGAAACGCTCGAGGAAGGTGAAACCGTTGATGAAGTCGAGACCCTGTCCGCTGTTGGTTCCGAGATCGGCAACGATGAGGTAGATGCTACCAGCAGTACCACCAATGTCGGTGTTGAGAGCACGAGGCCAAATTTGAGCATTGGCAGTGAGCTCGAAGGTTGCCTGATGGAAAAGCGTGCAACATATGAGAATCGTGCAAGATGTGTAAAGAAGGTTTTTTTAAGGAAGACTTACTCCTCCAGCAGTGAAGAACAAGCTTTGCAAGCTGTTGAAGTTGGTGGTGGAGACCTTAAGCAGGCCAGTGGCGGAGTCGGCGGTGGCCTTGGTGGCGGTTTTGTACTTGGTGAATCCGTTGGTAGCGAGGAGAACGAGGGTTGTTCCTGTATTCCAAATATCAGAACCGTGACTCAATCTGTGATCTAGGATTTCAAGGCATACCGGTGTCGACGATGCCAGCAGTGGTGCTCAAGATGGTGGTGGAGGTACCATAGCGAACGGACTGGTTGATACCCCAGAATTCGTTGGCAGGGGAGGTGGTGGTGAGAGGACTGTTTGAAGGCGTTCAGTACTGAAATTTTTTAAACAGTTCGATATTTCAACTCACATGAAAGAGACTGATCCAGTGAACTTGGAGGGGTCAGTTCCACCCCAGGTGAGCTCTCCGTTGACGTTGTCCTCAACGGTAGTTGGGTTGAAGGAGATACCAATCTGGTTAGCACTGATGGTGCCCTGGGAGAACAGGTTATCGGTGACGGTTGGGATAAGGGTGTTGGTCGCGGGGGAGAGTGTTCCGAGAGTGAGGTCGACTGGGCCAATACCAAGAATTCCGTCGACACCCTGGAAACCAGTAGACTACAAAGGACATTTTGGTTGGTTTTATGTATCAATGGGGAGTTAGAGAGTTACGAACTGTCGAGGCAACACCGATGGACTGTTTGGGGATGACGAGGCCAGAAGCGAGAGTGACAGTATCAGTGAATTCCGTTCCGGAGAAAGAGCCTGATCCGTATGTCACAGACTAACAAATATCGTAAACTTTTACGAAACGGGACAGACACAGTTAAATGAACATACGACTGAGTTGGAAGTCTTGACGGAAGTGCTGGTCTTCACGTATGCGATACCAGCGCCGACCCATGTGTTCGAGCTTCAAAGTTACGTTAGGATAAAATACTAAACGGAAAGGAAGACGCGTTCTTACCTTCCGGTATCGATGAGAAGAGAGTCTAAAGAAGATGTGTATCAATATATTGACCTCGTGCACGAGAGATGAAAAAACTTACAGGTGGTAGCTGGGCTACCAACGCCAACGGAAGCGACGTAGGTGACAACTTGGTTGTCGACGGCCTCGTTAATGACGGCGCGTTCAGCGAGGGGGACACCACTAGCACGAGCAGCAGCCCTGGCGGAACCCTGGGATTTGAGGAATTTGGCCCTCGTCTGATCGTGGCGGAGGAGGTTGTGGACGCTCGTGAAGTTAGTGTGACGGGAGAGGGAGAGGGTGACGGGGGACCTCTCAACCAAGACCGGGTTGGCGGCGACGGAGAAGGCAAGGAGGAGGGTGGTCAACAAAGTTGTGGGGAACATGTTGGACAAACGAATTATGCTCGTGAATGCAAGATTCGATAGAGAAAATCAAGGCCAATATCTGTCCTTTTATACATCTCTTAAGCATAGATGCAGCACATGGAAAGCCATCGTCAGAAGTTCGTCGAATCGAGAAGCCGAATTCAAAGCTCAGTGGTCCATGAGTGGTATTTCGTTTTGGTAATCAGACATCATTAGATGCTGGTATCATCCCGAGCTGAAAATATGGCCGAGAGATTGAGATTCGGGGCTAAAAATAGCGAAATTATTCCAGGACTTTCCCTGGTTGGCCATAAGGTCAGAAAGGAGCGTATGGAAACAGATGCAATCGCACCTCAGTGAAAATTCGACAACAACCAGTAAGAAGCAGATGCGACAGGGTATGCTTGTGCCGGTGACATAGCCGTCTCACAAAGGGTGATAACAAAAATAGATCTCAGATCAACATCGAATCGCGTATAGTGGTGATCCTTTTGCACGCTATGAGGGAATTGGAAAGTGGAGCAAGGCCAACATATGGATCGAAGGTACTGACATACACGGGGAGGGGGGGATCGTACGACATTAGAGTTAACAAGTCCAGTCCAGCGAAGAGTTTGAGTGAGACTAGAATAGTCTTGTTGGAGCCACCGTACAACAATCACGGCGAGCGCATCTCATGCCGCCGTTTGGTGAATGGCTTTGTGAGAGACTATGCCACCTATACTCGATTTCTATGCAGACGTTCTGCGGTTTGTCTGTCTGTGTTGAAAATGACATCGAATTTGATCTGACAAACGCCATCTCATCTCAAAATCATGAGTTTCTGGACATAAAAGAACAACCGTCAAAGTGTATTTATTATTGAAGATGACCTCGAGCAGCATGGTGCGTACCTGTAGTTTGAGATGGAAAGGGATGTGCACCGTATGCGAAGCACATCAAGTGGTTGTGGCCAGAGTTAGAGTTAAATTTAGCACTCCTTCTCCCAATTTAGAATGCTTTCATCAGGGCAGGTCGGTATCACCAGCAACTGTCCTGCCAAACAGTCACCATCTGCCTTGATACATCCTCCTCCCCCTTCCTCATTTCCTCATTGCACCATCGCACCCTTAGTGCGCCATATCTCTCCTTAACCCGCTGGTCGCATCATACACTATCTATTCTTTGTGCCTAAGAGGACTCTCACGATCCATCTAACACACATGGGCGTCATTCGAAGGGGGACTTCTGCAACAAGTCCTCATTGGAATCCTCCCTACAATCATCAGCCATATGTCATTGGCGCAATCCCACAGCCGCAATTCGAGATATCTATGATGCAAATCGTTCGCCGAAATAGATACTGTCCCATCTCTTCTCATACTCTTCACAAATCATTGTTGTGCACGCGTAATCCCACTTTAAAATAATCACAAGTTACCACAGGCGCTTCTATGATCAAACATCCCCTCTTTACTTAGGTGTTCTGTTCTCATACAAGGGGTTTCTCTCCTTAGACGATCCTCGTGGGTCAAGTGCTGTGGTCATGATTGCTCGAATGAAGACAATCCTGAAGGGTTGGGAATACGCTTCCATAGAAATCAAGATGTCATGCAACAGAAACATCGACTGAGCTATAATTATAGTAATAGCTACTGCCATACGTCGACTCACTGGTTCGATACTCTGGATCGTTTACGGCGGGCGCAACTCGACTGGAAACGTTCGCCGAATGTCGTGATGGGCCGTCGGCGTTCTCCTTGTCTCCGTCTGGGACACTAACCATCGTCAGGAAACCACGCAGTCTCCTCTTTTCCTTATCTCCTTAACCGAAGAGCAACTCAACCACAGAAATGCTCAGAATCGTGACGATTACCTTAACCGAAGAACAACTCAACCACGGAAATACTCAAAACGATCACCACCTACACAGCCTGAGGCCTGAGGAACCGAGATGATCAGCACACCAGCTCAACATATGATACCATTCACTGGGTTCCTACGATGCCCGGTGGTAACCCCTATCTTTGCGACCTTGTATCGACGACCACGCACCTCAGACGACTAGTCTGAGAACGCTCTAAGATGAATCTGTATTTCCATCATCATCCACAAGGTGAGTCGCTTCGATAACTCAGATCACCACATTGCGGAATGAAAAAAAAAAAAAGACAACACACGGCACCCAATTTATTGATTCATAAATGGATTAGTTTGGGGATAGCGCAAGCTGATTGAAAAATCGCTTTCCAGTGTATGGCAATGACTGGGGATAGTCACGAGGAGTCGGTGTGGGGAAATAGCCTTGCTAATCGATCAATCCGCGAAGTCCACCTGCGCGTTGTGGTCTTAAAATAGCACCTCGCCAAGGCTAATCAGGCTCTATTTTTAATCCTCTTTATCGCTTGATATCAATAAATTCGAATTATCGACCGCGTGTATAGCTTCTAGCTTGAGAGGTGAAAGATAAAGAGTGTTATCGCGGGTCATCCCAGTCGCCAGGACTTGGGACACCATTAAAATTATACATGTAATTAAGGGGATGGTTTCGCGTGGAGAGGGGTGAAGCTGATTAACGACTATGCAAAGCGTACGGGTTCTCCTGGTCGTCCTTCGGAAAGGAGAACAACGGCCTAGGAGGATATTGTTAATTCCGCAACACCTGACAGAAAGTGACCCGCAAGGCTTACGTATTTTCCGCTGATCTTCCAACCGGGTTCCTCCTTCGTCAGCCTCTCTGATATTTCGTCGCCATCGGGACCGAGACCAACGACGACATCGCTCTTGATAGTCCTTAAGCTAGCAATTACTGGAGCGCCTGCAGAGCTTGCCATAGGCCCAATAGCAATATCAAACTGAGTGCTAGCTGGAGCGGCACAGTCATACGTCAACTTGCGATGATTGAGATCACCCTTGAAGAGGACGAGATCGGAGCGAGAGAGATGGAGGAAAAGATCAGGAGCCTCCGAGTGTAAATCCCAAAAGGTATATCCCGTGCACCAGAAAGGGTGCTGCTCGTATACCCACTTTCCCTCTTTCTCGTATTCCTGTGAGAAATTAATCAAGTTAAAAACATTATTAAGTCCGATGAGGACAGTCGATAACCAGAACGCACCTTCCAACGAAGACCTAATCTTCGCAGAGACTCTCTCTCTGCGTCGCTTGCGTTGGGGAACAATTGTCCATACACCATTGTGTTCAACAACCATTCCCAATCTTTCTTGGTTACATCAGAGACGAACCAGGGATATCGTTTGCCATGAAAACGGATCTGGTTGGCGAGGCCACTTTGCAAGAGGAAGTCGGCTAGTTGATATAAGAAAAACGTTAATTTATCGTCAGAAGAAGAAGGACACGAAAAGACGGACCGTAAACGCAGTCGCAGTACAATTCAAAACCGGCATTATCAAGAACAAAATCTATTCTGCCGCCGGTCTTCTCTCGAAGTCCCTTGACATGATCCCATAGACGATGCATATCATTTCCTAAAATATTCTTCTCTGTCGCTGCGAGAGAATCTCCACCGGTAGACTGAAGAGATTTGATCTGTTCCTCTGTCATGTTTATGAGAAGCGAGAGATCGGTTGAATTTCCCCAAAGGCAAACTGCATATGCCGGTGTAAGCCAAGACAATCCCGAATAAGGAATTTTGGAACACACCTTGGGTCAGCTCGAGGAACATCAAGCGTTCAGATTCAAGCTTCTCTTGGGCAGAAAGTGAATCCGAAATCTTGAACGGTTCCGCAAATCGAAGGGAGAGTTCGAAGACCGCGTCAGTGGAACGCGAAAATGTGTCGCACTGTGGAAACCTCAGTCAAGGATTGCCGTTAGAGTGAAGCAACAATTACTTTTTGTCTATAGAAGACGTCGTAATCGCCCCAAAATTTGCTGATGCTGAAAGCTTCGTGAAGACGACGATATTTGTAGGCCTCGGCGAACAACCAAGGCGCATTCATAAAATCCTTCCCTGAAAAGGAAAAACCCATGACGTCATTGACCATTCTAGGCAACGACCTTCCTAAAATGCTCACCTTGGAAGTATTTCGCGATTTCTTTATTCCAAAGGGCGACATCGCCCTCGCCATCGTCGATGATAGGCCTGAGTTTCGCGTTCCCGCTGAGGTCCGTCATAAGGTCACCCATGCGGTCAATGCACTGAACGAGGTCCACAACGCGTTCCTCTGAGGACTGTTCGTTGAGGGTGCGTGTCGTGTCCTCGATGGCTTTTCCGAGGATCGTTGGTAGGCGGGACTGCATAGTAGCATGGGCGAACGAGTATTCGTGGTATCCGCGGTACGCTGGCCAGGGCGGGTTGTTGGGATCAACCTGGATGACTATTAGTTTGATTGGACTGTCAAGTATCAGAAACATACTCGCCCTTGTGGGCGTTCTTGGCCAAGGGGCCTTGATGTCTTTCTTGCTGGGAAGGTGGCCAAGGTGGAGGGTAACTCTGGACGGCGCGCCAGAGGATTTCGCAGCGTCCCCATTTTCATTATTCGTATTGGTGGCAGTAGCCATCGCGTGCTTTGAAATCGTCATTCAGCAAGGGGAAAAAATCTTGGTGTTGAAAATGGACTGACCTGAATCTCGATTGAAAAATTTGTAAAGGTGAAGATGATGGTAAGAAGGAGAGAGCGAGAGAGAAACGTCCGCGGTCACAAATAAATACGCGCGCAAATGTCTCACTGAGCTTTGCGGGTATGTAAAGTAAAGAAAACTGCCAAATAAATCACCAACTTTGTCCCAAGAATATCACACTTTACTGAATACCTCGTATAAGTTTATGACAATCTTTGAAATTTTCAACAACTGCGAGTGTCGAGACCCTTGGACCTTTCCATCCTGACAACTGCAAGCCTCGTTTAGAAAAGAATTTCCGAAAATCAACAGAAAATACAAACTGATAAGATCATGACGTCACAGCCGGATTTTCCACTTGTATGTTTGTGTGCGCCATTTTTGTGCGCCAGAGAACAGCAGAGAGCCCAACTCCACTGCACTCCACCGCAGATCCTCAAGCTCGGCGACTTTCGGTACTTTCGGTGGTAACTCGAGGCTGGTCCCAATTTCAGATCAAAAGTCAGTGAGTGTGGAGAGGTATCGACGGTACTTCGTCTCATTGTAAGTTTGACGATGAGATATCAGGATTTAATCTGCAGGGCGCGCTCTTTTGTCGCGCATGTGTTAAGAGAGTTGAAGAGGTTATGGGACGTGCCACCAACGCGTGGCTTCAATGTGATGACGACACGGTCACATGACTATTCTCGACGCGTTTGTTACGTTTGGAGTCACGTGTCGATGCACCCTGAACGAACAATGGTCGACTCTGCAGAATCAAATTCAACTTCTTGCTGTACTGTTATTACCACTCTTCTCACTTACACGATTTGCGCTCAACAGAGGTAGCTATGTCTACCTGGAACCTTGGAATAGACGACGTATCCGAGGAAACTCGCGCATTCAAAGATAAAATATCAAGCAAAGGTATGCCAACGAAACCAATCCAGTAACTGTGGCCTAAGAGTTTTCCCAGATAGCCAAATTGCCGCCCAACAAGATCGAATCGTTAAACAAGCAGCGGATCTTGAGGAACTGAAAGAACGATTAAATGATGCACTACATAAAGTACGTCGTAGTTTCTGTCATTTGGATTTTCTGGGCTAAACTTAGCTTTGCACTTGTAGCTGACCGCCGAGACCCAACGAGCACTGCGTCTCGATACAGAGCTCAATCAACGATCGGAGGATTTACGAGAGGAAAAGATAGCCTCGGAGAATGCAAAGGCAGCTCTTCTAGGAGCCCAGGAGAAAATGAAGTCCGGCAATCTGGAACTTAGGCAACTCGAGAATACCCTGGAAAGGATATCGAATACCTCGGACGAGCATAAGGCTCGTGCAGCCAAACTCGAACGAGATAAATTGATGCTCGATGCTCGTGTGAAGGAGTTGGAATCCCATCTACGTGAAGCTACTCAATCCAACAACACGACCACGACGCCGGGCAGACGATTGGCCACACGACCAAGGTCGTCTTCCCTATCAAATTTCCGAATCACTTCGCTGGAACAAGACCTGCTGGAGGTACGGGGCACATTGGCGAAGAAAGAAACAGATCTCCAGACTGCGAGCCAAAAGCTGGCCCAGGTCCAAAAAGACCTTATTAAAGCGGACAACGACCGAGCGGCCATTGAGAGGAGATGGAACGAGGAAGTTGTTTCCCTTAAATCATCGTTGGAGGAGAAAGAAGAAGAGTTGGTATATCTTAGAGAGCAGCAAGGAGACGGAAGACGCGAAGAGGAATTATTGCAGAGGATCGAAGAAGACGACGCCAAGATCGCCGCATTGGAGTTGATGTTGAGAGAAGAAGAAGGCACAAGGGAGTTGAAGGAAAAGTTGCGAAATGTCGAAACACGTCTCCGAGAAGAAAGCCGACATCGGAATCAAGTTAATGAGCAATGCGTCGTCCTTACAAGGGAGAAAGAAGAAGCCCTGCATGAGCTCGAGGAGACACGGCAACAGCTGGAACAAATGAAAGCCCGTGAACATCTGCTCAACGAAAAGTACGTTATCCTTGGTGTTTAGTGATTTAGTTTCGCCTCATCCTCTCCTTCTCTCCTTAGAGCAACAAAATCTCTGGAGACATGCGATGATCCCCTCATGAACGATGATTCTTGCCTCATCGACATGGACACTTTGGAACCAGCAAGCGCACCCGCTCCTATGGAGAAAAATACGCTTTCAGCTCAGCCAGATACCGAAGTCGATACAATTGCCCAGATTGAAAAACTGCTCAGCGCAATCGAAAGGCTTCGGGGAGAAAGGGATAGCCTGAGGCGCGACGTTCAATTTTTGGAGACGGAGTCCAGATTCACCATTGAGGCACTGGAAGCTAAGCTTTCGGCCTCTGTCTCGACGTTTACGGACACGCAAACTCTGGCTACTATCGAGGAATTGAGGGCCGAAATGGACGATCTCCACGCACAACTACAAGCATCAAACGAGAAAAGCGCCGCTGTTATTGATGAGAAGAATCAACAAATCAAGAAACTTAACGTTCAGGTTGAAGCACTTTCAATCGCACTGGAGCGCGTATCCTTGAATGCACCGGCTCCGGAATCCTCTTCACCAAATGAACAGCCCTTTACCCAACACGAGAGTCCTTTGCCTTCATCCAACAATCCCAATCTAGAAGCAGAGCTTAAAATTATCCGGGAAGCCGAACAGGACGCTCGGGAACACCTCGAAGAAGCCATGCACGAAATCGCGGAATTGAACAACCACATCGACGCCATCGAGTCCGAGCGTGATTCACTCGCCTTACAAGTAACAAACCTGTCAACCGATTTGCAAATCGCCCAGGACGAGCTGACCAACGCCGAAAGCCGATACACCAACCTCCAATTCCACCAGCTCAATACGATGACGTCCAACGAGGCTACGCGGACCTTGAGGGAGTACATTGATGAACTTGAGGGTCGGGTGTTGAGAAGGAACGAACTTGTTGGAATTTTGCAGCATGATGTTCGCCGGCTTGACACCAATCTCAAGTTGCAAGAGGAGCGTTTAATGGAGATGACGAGTGATTTGGAGATGATGAGCGCACAGAAGGACGCAATGGTCGAGGACTGTGCAGATGCTCGGGAGGCGAGAGACCAGGCTATTTCTCATATCGAACAATTAGAAGATGATTTGGAAAGTGTGGAAGGGAAGAAGCGTGCTTTGGAGGAGCAAGACGCTAAACATAAGGCTATTATCAACAACCTCATTTCCTTCATCCAAGATTCCATCAATCATTCCTTGGAAACAGTTCGCCATGTGAAGGATTGGACAAGGCTTCCAAACGACAGCGACATTCCCCTCAAACTCGGACCAGAACAGTTCCAGCAATTGCATGGCATGATTTCTGATCTCGTTGACAAGCTTCAGCAATCTGAGGAACACCGCACCAAGCTGCAAAATGGTGCGGTCATGCTGAATCAACACGAGGCAGAGGTTCAAGATCTATTGAACGCCATCCATGACCTACGGCAAGAGAAGGCAGTAGCTCAAGTCGAGGTCGATGGACACAAGGAATGTGATCATGAGTCGACCATAAACGAATTGCAGGCAAAGAACAAAGAGCTAGAAGATCGCATTCATCAAGCTATGCCGGCTAACTCCAACAACGATGATGCCGAACAGAATCTCGTTCAGCTCAAGCTTCAACATGCCGAGGCTATTGGGGAGTTGCAAAAACGACTTGTGGAAGCCGAAAGCACTGCAGAGGAGCTCCAAACGCGTTATGATTCGGTCCAAGGTGATCGCGAAAGAGCTCAAGGCGATTCCAGAAAGACGATCGAAGAACTCCAGCAGGGTCTCGATAAAGCGAATACAGAGCTGTCAGAGCTTCAAAGCCTTCGTGACGAGTTCGATGGCGCACAGCAAGCTCATGATGCCAAATTGGCTGAGCTGACGGGACAACTTGCCGTTGCTGTGCAGAATCAGAAAGACGCCCTCGAGGCTCGGGACTATCTTCAAGCCAAAAATGATCAACACCTCGCTGATATCAAACACCTCCAAGAAGAATTGGATGCACTCCTTGGCTCTCAAGGCGATAAATTGGCGGCGCAGCAAGACCTGGAGCGGAAAGTGTTGTCGTTCCAAGGTCGCTTTGAGGAAGAAAGCCGTCTTCTGGAAATTTCAAGAGTTGAGGCGGCTCGCCTCGATCTCCGCCTCCAAGAGGAAATTCAAGGACGTTCACAAGACCTTCGAAGTCACGAAGCGGCGTTAGCTGAGGCCAACGAAAGGTATGCAGAAGGTCAAGAAACCCTTTCCCAGCTTGAAGAAAAATTGAACGCCTTGGAGAACGAGCTACAAGAGAGTCGCGCCAACTTTGCTTCTCTGCAAGAAGAAAAGACCCTCCTGCAGCAAGAAATCACGACGTTAGAAGCCGAGAATCAGAAATCCAAGTCTCTCACTCGTTATCATGAAACCCAAATCAAAGACAGGTGCCTCGATATCTCGCACGATATATTCTAGTTATGCTAATCCTTCTTTTGCAGTGAAAACGTTGTACTCACCCTCAAGGCTGACATTGAACGTCTGCAGTCTGACCTCGCTCGTTCGGAAAAAGCTTGCAAAGCGGCAGAAGTGAAACTCAGTTTGCAGAATGCTCAACACAAACGCGAAACCTCTGAATTCCAGCGTGAGGTCACGGCATTACGCTCGCGTCCAAACCTTGAGCACGCCCTCGCTGAACTCGAGGAACGGAATAACGAAATGGAGGAATTGTTGCGTGCTAAGTGCACAGAGATTGAGGAGAACGACGATCGTGTTCTTGAGTGAGTCTATTATCCTCCCTGTATATGTTCTCAGGCTGACAGGTTGTTTGCAGGATGTTGAAAGAAAAGAAGAAGCTCACTAGCAAGGTCGAATCTCTCAATCGCAAAGTTCAGAATTTACAAGCCAAGCTTGCCGCAGCCAAGGCCTCTATTACCACCCCACCTTTGCCCGATCGACATTCCGAATCACCTGTACCACCCCAGCCTTCTTCAATGCCAACTCAGCCACTGGCAGATGCTTCTGCTCGCCCTTCTCGATCTCCTTCGGCAACCTTAACCCATACACCTCCAACAGCAAGGCCCTCGGCAGAGTTGGCATCTGAATCTGCAAGAAAAACAACGCACCGCGTCGTTTCCGTCCCTTCGTCGCTGCCCCGACCCAAAACTCCCGAAAGATCAAAATTCATACCATCTGTCTTCAAAGCCCGCACACCTGAAAGGAGGATCGCCCCTGAACCAGAAACAATGCAGACGACGACCGTTATTGGCAAGAAGCGAGCTGCTCCCGATGACTTTGAGTCTTGTGAGAACATACCTGTTCAAGCCTTCACTGCCGAAGGCCAAGACGTAGAGAACAGAACCCCAAGAGTTCGGAGAGTGCTGGATAGTTTGCAATCCGGGTTTACACCTATTCGTCATCAACTAAACCGGCCAACTGCACCTATGCCTTCCCCACGACGCAGTGCTGCTCCTTTGAAAACATCGCCACACCTGATCTCTGATTTGACCAACAGCCCCCATATATCATCGATACCCTCGAGTTCGGCAAAGCCTTCCAACAAGCGAAGTTGGTTGGGCAAGATCAGAGGTTCTTCGCAGGATAAACCAAGATCACTTTTTGATAGAGACGCTTCATGACATCATATCCTTTTCTCTTACTTCGGTCTCTATTTTTTTCTTTTTCACAGTGCATCTATGACATTTATGTAGCCTCTCAGCATAGTTCACATTGTATTGCATGTATTTCTATTACGCACCATAATTTCAGTTTCATTTGCTTATCATTGCTTGTAATGAAGATGAGATTCATGACAATGAATGCATCAATAAAACAAATTGGGTCACAGTCTCATCAAACTTGCATAAGTGCTTAGCACTTCATCTTGTTTGGCTGCCATCATGTTCTCCAGACATTTGGATGTCGTCCTCCAAGATCTCTCCCCTGATCTACGAGACCAGCTTGACTGGAAAGTCGGGTCTTTGAGGCAGATTGACTTTCCTCTCAACATCACGACACTCGCCATCGAGCCAATAGCAGGATTTCTGGCAACAGGCAAGTGATCCTGACTACTCCTTGTGTAACAAGATTAACAGAATCCCAAGGAACCGCTTCGGGCGACGTATATATCTTTGGCCAACCCGGCGTTCAGTCAAAGTTCACATTACCCCAACGTGCCGAAGTTCGCCTCCTACAATTTTCCATCCCTACCTCCAACATTGTTTGTCTAGGTGAATTATCCATCATCCAGACTTGAAACCCTTATCTTCATGTCTATGGCCTTCCATCAGACAAAAACAATCAACTTCATGTCTACAGTCTCCTCGAGTTTGGGAAGCCAAAACTCATAGCGTCTGCTCGATTTGATCAGACTATGTACGTTTCAATGATCTCGTTAATGCCCTAACCGAACGCTCACTATGACTAGATCTATGACATTGTCGCCTTCGCATAGCCATGTTCGTAGCCTGAACACATAAATCTTCTTCGATTGAAGCTAAATTTCCATCAGGTCTTCCTTGCAACTCATAACGGAGAAATTAAAACATACGACTTGACGTGTCTTCGAAAATCACCTTACACCACCCCTAATCTATGGAAGCTATACGAAGATAAACTGAAGGCTAGTGGCATGCCTTCCTTGTCACTTCCCTCCCCGTAAGTCCTCCTTGGTCACATAGACGGTTTCCTCTTCATCTGACACTGCTTTTTGGTAGACCTAATGCAGTTGAAGCCGTCATCCACCCCAGAAATCTGGATCTCATCTTTGTTGCATACGCTGGCATGTCATTTCCTCTCAACATTTTCCCCTCGATATGGACTCATTTTGGCCGCAGGTGGTGTAATTTTGACTGATCTTGTAGGTCCTTACCTGCATCGAGTTCCCGTTGCTGACTAGTTGACCGAGTAGAGTGAGCGAAGTACCATCCGCGTTTATGAGCTCACTCTGCCCCCTGGAGCTCCTGGAGGCTCGGGTTATGGAATGGATGTTAGGAATCTTTATTCGTTGGGCTCTCAGGAAGTTGACTTGAACCATGCAGGATCTTCTCACCCATCGTCGCATGATGGTCACAACCCTAGCCATCCATCCATCCGGGCACTTTCTAGCCATTGGACATGCCGATGGTTCAATATCCTTCTGGGCAACCGAAGACGACAACAAACCTCTTCTGGTTCGCACTCTCGAAACAGTCGACGTGAACATAGTCCATGGAGAATCATTGGAGACACATCTATCAAATCCCGGTAAATCAACTGCTCCTAAATCAGTCCCCGAACCTATCTTCAAGCTTTCTTGGAGTAGCTTTGCTGGGTCTTCAGATCCCCGCGGCGGGGAAACAACACTTGCCGTCCTTGGAGGTGCTAATTCTGGTGATCCACCTGGCCTTACTACCTTTCTTTTCCCTGCGTTCAATCCACCGGAGCCACCTTCTGATCAAGCTGGCCCTCAGGATTCTCTTCATCCCTTCTTTAGAAATGCGATGTGTCAAAGCCTTTCACCCAAAAAAACTTTCTTCTACGAAACACAAGGGATCGTTCACGACTATCTTCTTCTACCACGTTCCAACCCCCACTTTGCAGGAAATTTCGACCCGTATGCAATCCTGTTGATAACGGAATCGAAAACCATGAAGACAGTGGAAGCATATGCATATCCTCCTCCAGGATTCGCCCCGACAATGGAAGCTCCAAAGGTGCACCCAGAGGCAGACGATGAAGACGATCCGTCCTCGCCTGAACTTCTTAGCCCTCAGCCACCGACACCATTACCAAAGTCCCCTCGACACCTTAATCCTTTACCAAGGACTTTGAGGACACCAGTAACCCTATTGGCTGGTCACTCTGGTATTCTAGACGGTACTCTGTTTAAATTGCACAACGATACATACCAGGAGTTTGTTGGGAAGAAAATCGACGACCCTCGCCTCGACCTGAAGGGTGGTCAAGCATACCCAGACTCGACGAAGATGAATGAACTGAAGTTGTCAAAATTCCAACCACGTCGAATACTCATGACATACAATGTGGACTTAAGTGTTCAATTTTTCGATATCAGCGCCCAGCTGCTTATTCCAAATGGGACAACAAATTGCGTTGAACATGAGTGGCCAACACCGATCCCTTCATTGACGGTTCGATTGGATGATTTGCTAGATGATCCTGATGTTGTCCATCGCTTTGCATCACCCGTGGACAAACTCTCGATTCAATCCGTTCAACTTGCACCGGAGACATTGGAAATTGGGGTTTTCATGAAATCGGGGGAAGTCGTTGTCTACCATCCAGCCTCCACGCGATCTGCTCCCTTGTCCTTGAGGAATCCAACAGACGACCGCATTATCATGTTAGATCATTGTAAACCACGTTCAGGAAGCAGGCTGGCACCCTATTTCATGTTTGCTCCTGGCAGGGACGCTGTGGAGGCTTGTGCGCTGTCTGACACCGGTACTTTCCCTTTCCATTGAACTTTTAGCTTCTTTTATTAATTCATGGAATAGGCTTTTTGGCGGCATCGTACAAAGATGGCTCTTTATTTGTGATTGATATGCGAGGTCCTCGTATTATCCTTTCCCGAAATCCAGATGCTAAGAAGAATAGACACTCTTCTGTTATTGGTCACCCCCACCTACACGGTCATTCTCCTGGCCCCGATATCGTTAAATCACTAACATGGGCCATTGCCCCAATAACCAAAGGTGGACGTCTTGTTACTCTTTTTAACCTTTGCTTACTCCTTTACCAAGATCCTAAGCACAGCGTAAGACTGATTGCTGGGCTGCAGTCTGGTAACGCAGAAGTTTATACCTTGAGCCATTCTGGAAGTCCTCCTTTATGGAATACGTCGAGTGACTTTGCAGAGGCGAAAATCGTGCCCGAGCCTATCCCAGGCGGTATCTTTGTAATAGATGGAAACAATGGAGACCAATGCAAGGCCGATCGCGCACGGCTGGCAGCATCTCTCAAAGGGACATCTGAAAGCGGTGGTTCTCGATGTGTTATGATCTCAGTTGGCAGCAAAGGCGCTCGAAGTTCCTTAAACATCACAGGGGACAAGGTTGGCAAAGTTGAATGGGGAACTAAGAACGGTTCGGTACAAGGCGTATGCATAGTTGAGCATGCAGGTATGAATTCTCTTTTGTTGAAGCAAATTCTTCTTTACTCGACCTCACTGTCCCAAGATTCCCATGTACTCGTGGTTCAGACAGATCGACACGACGCTTTGATATATTCCTTGCCTCATCTGGAATATCTACATACTTTACAACTTCCTTCCACATCTCCGATGTGCGTACATTCTCTGCATGCGCTCCTCACAGAACTGACGGTAGATCAAATTTGAAAGACCATTAACGATCGATGGAAGCGGCGACTTTATCTCTTGGACGCCATCTCCAGAAGTTCGTTCACCGAGTGTAATCCACTCTGCAACATATGGCACCTTCTTTGATATTCGTCGGGAATACACTGTCCCGGACATAGACTTCGCAGTCGGAAGAGGGACCGTTCCTGCCCAGCCTCAACCTGTTCCGCTCGGCCCTACATCCCTACTGGGTTCATGGTTTACATTTAATCAATCCAAGACTGGAGAGCAAATCGACCAAATTTGTACGCGGCTTCCTTCTTTTTGTTTTAATCGTTTGAATCCTAAA
>JAHXRV010001548.1:0-11008 GCA_019904355.1 Psilocybe tampanensis | reverse complement strand
ATTTAATAGTACCATTTAAACAACTTATTGACTACATTCCATTCAGGATGAATTTCTGTCGCTTTTCTTTCGCATTTTATGAAGGGCTTGGAAAGTTCTTGGTATAGTTTATTTTTAGAATTGTCATTAACGTCGCCTCTCACTGACTGAGTCACAAGCCTCTCGTTTGAAGACTAGAAGAATGAACGAGGATGTATTTTCTATTTCTAAAAGACAGTGTGATATGCCACTCAACAACTGAGCCCCAAATTGCCAATCTATACTGCCGATCGGTATTTGGCCAAAATCCAATGTGCCCAACTCGGACTTGATCAAACTTAGCCACCTCGTTCTCAACATCGTGCACTGTGGTGGTTGGGAACTACAAACACTACCCACGGAAAGAAGATGGCTCATTCTCAACATTGGTGACAGGAGAAGCGACAGAGAACAAGCTGCTCTCGACGACGCAACTCTTCTCACCTCGTAGATCCAAAGCCACTGCCAAATGGCAAGGCAATGCAAAATCGCACGAGGGTGGTGTCTGGGTAGTAGGTACGGGCGGCCAAAGCCACACAACGAGGTTCAATGTCAATGTCCTGCAGGTGGCCGCCCACACAAAGCGCCAGGGACAGACAAACCGAAGTTGAATGTCGACATCGTGTGGTGTGGGCTTGGTGTGGGCGGCCAAAGCCTCTCAAAGACGGAGCTGAATCGAAGTTCGAGCTCGCCGGCAGAGGTTCCCCAACAGAGAATGAACCAGATGTTCGAACTCGAAGTTGGCGGGCAAGAAAAACAACGAGAAAGAGATTCTCTCTCGAAAGCTTAACTTGCAATGGCCGGACTTGCCTCAGTGGTGAACCAACAGAGAACAGACCAAGAATTTGATTTCTGTGGTGGTGGTAGGGGAAACGAGTCCGACGGAGAGGGCATGCTGTTGCAGCTGGCCTGAAACAACGGAAACGACTTCTTGTCGTTAACTTGGCCGTAAACTGAAGTGGGGTAGCGGTGGCGGTGATGTGTCAATGGGGATCCCCCCAGTGTCTTGCCGTGCCCGACAAATCCTGGGTAGGTGGAGGCGACAGGGGGGGTTGGGACCAACGGTGTTCATCGGTGAGGTGAACATCAACATCACCGGGAAGTCCCTAAAAGAAATAAGAGAAAAAACAGTGGAGAACATGATGCATGGAGAAGAAAACATACATGCGGGTCTCCCGCTACATGGGTCTCCCCTTGTTGTTCTGCACTCCTCTTCGTGGTCCATCGTTGTGGTAAGAGAGTTGTTGTGGTCAGCGAGCGATGTGCGTGAAACAAGCAGTCCAACCACCATTCCAAGCCCAGGCCCCAGCAGAACCCGAGACCCGCCGAGACCCTGTCTACATGTCATGTGACATACTTACTCTGAATTTAAATATAGGTCAATGTTAAGAACGTCATCCAAAATCGGTCGCGCCCATCCAGCTATTCCCGCCCAATTTTCGTGGCGCAAACGCCCGATATGGGTTGCGGGATGGCCCTAGGCATATTCTGGATGGTGTGCATCGAGAAGCGACCCCCGACGCCGCCGCGGACAGCGAGCAAGAGGTTTTAGGGCAGCAACGGTGCATTATTTGGCACTGTTGCTGTCCCAAAGCCTCGTGCCGCCACCGGCGCCCTCAGAGAGCCCCCATACATGGATCCTGGCATGTACCCGGGCCAGGCAAGGACCCGGTGGGCATGCATGGCCCATTTCAGGGTACTGCCGGGGTATCATACATGTATATAGCGTCTATGGCTGCACCTCTGCCTCGTCTCCCTCCAAACATTCGGGTGGAGATCGCACCCCGTCAGCCTCATCACCTTCCAACAATCAGAAGACTATTACTCCTGCCTCCTCGCCCTCGAAACGCCCGGTTGAATCTCCTGAAAAGATCAGCAATCGTCCGTCAAAGCGTGTTCGCATAGAGGAACCCGTTCAGGCCAACGTTTTTTCGCCTGCCCTAGCATCGGCGAATGACCCAACTCCACATGCTCCTCTGGCTGCTGCTCCAGGAGCAAGAGCGAGCACCCGGTGAGTCCTCATAGACGACTCCGATTACATGCTCTTACCTTCATCCATGCTCAGAATTCGTGACCCCAAATATATAAACACAGGTCTCGCTTCGATCAATGCCGGACGAAGAGCAAAGTAAGTTTGATTCATTGAAATGGATAAGTACTAATGCTCGAAATAGAAAGACAAAATGAAGGTGACGACGAACAGAAAGATGTTTTTTTGAAATGTGTATTTGTATCTCGGTAAAGGACGACTGTATCTGTATTTCGATAAAGGACTTATTCTTATCAAAGTTGTATTTTTGTCATAGGATATATAGGATTGAATAGGATTGACATGAATGAATAATCGTATGAAATCGGACAATCCTACAGGGGTTAGGATTGGATCCTACAACAGCTTGATAGGATTATCCTACTTATGATCCTCACTTTGGGAGTGTGATTACGATTAAATGGTATTATCACATAGGATTATCCTACTTGTTGTGGGCACTATACGTTTTGAATCCTACATGATGATGGGCTGGATAGGTATGATTGTAGGTAATATTTGTGGCGTAGGATTATCCTATGTCTTGTTAAAATATACAGTAGAATTAATTCTACGAGCTGAGACAGCCGGCCATTGCTACTTCTATACAACTTCTATACTTATATCTGACATTCAATTGTATGTATCGTACTAAACAATACAACTGTCAGAAAGTCTCCGAAGTCAGTAACTCAATTCGTTCGCGGGTTGTCAGACTCCAGAGTCGGAACTGAGAGGCCCTGAGCCTGAGCCTGATCCTGAGCCGTGAAAAGCAACTTGAACTTTTGAATTGTATTGAGATTGAGAATTCGAATAGATACCAGTGGATAGATAGATAGATAGATCTACAGTACATATCACGATCACGCCAGTGTCCGTCGTCCGAGCTCTTCATCATTGAACGTGAACGCGTCAGCGTTTGAACGTTGAACGCCGACCCGGAAGTTGGCTTCAAGGGACTCGCTCGGAAGGACACCAAAAATCATTCGAAATACCAGTGCGAGTCCGAGGGGTGGATGACTCCGATTTTCGACTCGTCTATGGTACCCCCACAGGCCGTCTATTTTTAGGTCACAGGAGCCTGAGGCCTGAAGGCCCTCACCGCATCAGTCACTGGCATCCGAGTCGCGAGTCGATGTATCATGTCATCAAGCATCCAGAGCAGAGGTCTGAAAAGTATCAAAAGTCCCCAAGTCTATGTGGGACTGCAGTCTGCAGTCTGCCAGTGGGGACTCGGGGATTTGGGAATGGATGGGGGACTGACTTCCGTGATGATGGACTTGAGTGTGTGCAACTTGAAGCTCGATGCTCATTTCGGGTGTCCGTGTGTGTGGGTTGTGTGTGGGTTGTGTGTGTGGGCTACTTACTGATGTCCAGAGAGGATCAGATATCAGAGATAATGCGAAAACGGATGGGCTGATAAGATGGGAGCGGGTACACCGTGACGATCCGAGCAGTCCGAGTAGCCTGTCGACATGGTGCCAGTGTATTAAGCTAAGAAACCCTGCTAATGCATTTATGTCGGTAGACCACCTACTGTATACACCTTCCTTACTAGCAGGGAGATCCAGGTCCAGTACTTAGTAGGTTGTCGATCGGACGGATACATAAGATGACGGACGGACGTACGCACAGTAGACGTTCAAGTTGCTTCCAGAATCCAGGAGGCGACAAAGTCTGAGTGCCGCACCAATCATCTCGGCGTCGTCCGACTCGGAAGTTCCTCCGAATACTTTATTGGGCCGTCCCTTCCGCTTGATGTACGTATGTAGAGTGGAGCGCCTAAGGTGAAGTTGGGAGACGAGGACAACGTACGTAGGACGAGCTTGGGACAAGGACGAGACCCTCTTGGCCGAGAGACTCCGACTCGGATAGTGACCCGGTAGAGTACCTATGTAATATACTGAAATGCTGATTCTCTCCTATGTAGATCATGATACAGTACATCTTACACACATAGGAGGAGGAGTGATGAAATGGACTCCACGATAAATGATTGGCCTAGCCATTCGGCCCCGGGATGCTTTGGCTTCTTCATGAAAGCAGCAAAAGGAATAAAGATTTCTGGGGGAAGGGCGGGGGGTAGTGTTGATTTGAGCGAACTCGGAGGCGCTTATGCCGTGCTTGGCTATATGCATGTACTGTACGCGTTCAAGTTAGTAGCACTGACAAAGGACTCAGACAACCGTCAGAGCGAAGAGATTCAGACGCGCGCGTTGCGCGTGGATGATTAGTATACTAAGACGCGTCATCCCTCGTGTCATGGTGTTATGCCCGTAGGGATCATGGATGCGTGTATCCTATGTAGTCTACCGCCGCGTTGGGTTCAAGCCAATGCTAAGGTTGGGTGTGGGGTTTACCCCGTATCCAGGTATGTACTCAATAAATAAACAAACGCGTTCTTCGCGATGCGATTGTGATTGCGATGGTGTGATTGTGGGTATGTCGGCGTATTGGAATCGTTACTGTGTATGTATGTGAAGGAGCGAACGATACTCGCCTTCTGAGTACTTATGAGACGACTGCAAGGTGAAGTTGCCAGTGAGCGGTGGGACCGACTGACTGAGTCTGACTCACGGACTTGGACTACCTCACGCCCAGCTCCTATTACTTGTTTTTCAAAACCAGCCAAGAGGGAGATTTCAGAAGAGAGGTCGTCGATGGTCTGGACCGTCCGGCATCTGCATCAACCCGCTCCATATGTACTTACCCCACACGGTCCGATTGAGGAGAGGAGTCACCCCACTTCGCACTAAGTATGTAGGCCCGTAGGGTGCGATGGTATAGATATCGTCTCTTGAAATACTTATGTAGATGATCAACTTGGTGCTTTCAAGACCTTGATGATGATGATGATGATGAACGCACATTGATTGGAGGGACATTGCAGACAGACTCCAGAGACGTGCGGGGTCCCGGCGGCTCAGCGCTCAGGCCTCAGGGCAGGCGTTGGGGGAAAGCGGCTGGGCTCTGGGCAGTGGGCGCCGGACGAACGAGCCGCCACCTGCATGTCATGGCATTGGCAGGGCGGAGTGTGTGGGAGGGGAGATCAAGTTGCCGTGCCGGACGGCGGGGGGGTTGAGGGAAGAGACCGGTTACTTTTATGTGAGTGTGTGGTTCGTTTGGTTGAGAAATCGGTTCGTTAACTTCTGATAGGAGGGGGGAGATGGGATCTGGGGAAGACCGGATATGGAAAGGCCAGGGTGATGGGGGTAGTGAGCCGGTTCGGGTTGGAATGGGGAGAGCGTAATCTGAGATTGATAGTTGTGGATATAATTGAGGGATGGCGAGAAGGAAACATTTTGGATAAGCGACGCTATGTCCTTCTTCTCCTCGTCCTACAAACCTCCTCAAATCCGCCAGGAGGGCTTCTCTCCCGTCCTCAACAACAATTCTCTCGATAGTACCAATAGCAATAACAGCGATCACTCTTTCAACGATATCTTCAACATCCCGCCCCACACTTTTATCGGAGACTCCCCTAGGTACATACCCTTGACTTTCTATGAACTGAATGTACAGAACCTCAACGCTATCTGATACCACAGCTCTCGCAAGTACTCTTCTGACCAGCACCACCAACCGCAGTCCATGGACTTTGACGAACTCGCTTCCCTAATGGGCGATCGTTCGCCCTCGGCCCAATACGATGATCATCACCACCAACATCACCAACAGCAACAGCAACAACAACAGAGATACGGCGCAGGCACTACCCATAACATCTTTGACATCTCCGCGCCCACTGCGTCTAGTGTTTCCTCTACGGCCTCTGCCTCTGCGTTCAGCCCCGGTTCCCAGCCTTCTTCCTACTCGACGTTCAACTCCACCGTCCCTGCCCTCAACTCCTCCTTGCGATACGAGCCCCATCCCGTGGGATCTCCCGGCGCCAACAGTAATAGCAGCGGCGGCGGTGGCAATAGCAACAACAACAACGGCAATGGCAATGGCAATAGTAACAATAACGGGACGACATCGAACCCGCCCTCCGCGTTCCACACGTTCAACAGCAGACACACACCCAGCCCCATCCACTCCATCCATTCTCCTATCATAGGCGGCAACCACTCCGACCGCTCGAGGTCCCGCTCCAGGCCACCCACCTCCTCCGCCTCTGGAGCAGGCGCGGGTGCAGGCGCATCGTCCACCGGCCCCTCATCATCGTCCACCGCGTCCACATCCGCATCCAGCGCCAATTCCAGCGCTACCGCCACCACCACCACCACGACTAATTCAACACCGGGATCGATCGGCCCTGCGCGTACGACCCGGACGCGGAGGAATAATAGCGTGAGCGGGACGTCGCCCCCGCCGTTTGGGCATCATCATCATGGTGGGAGGCCCCATGCGATTGTGATTCCGGGATCTGGGAGGGGTGGTGGAGGTGGAGGTGGACAGGGTTGGTTCGTCAGTTCGCAGAGCTCGTGAGTGTTTTTTCTTGTATTTTTTTTGTTTTTTGTTTTTGTTTTTTTTTGGTGTTGCCTTGCCCTTTGAATTCGAGGTGGAAAGGAAACGACACAAGAAAATCATTTTCTCAGCTGATTTTTTGTTTTCTTATCAAAATCATTTTTTATTTTATTTTTATCTTGATTTCCGTCACCATCATCTCTCTCTCTCCTTCTCTCTCTCTCTTATCCCCCACAACATACTCAACCCAACCCCCCAAAAAAAACAGGGCATCCGAATACTCCCTCCCCACACCCTCGGACAACAACCCGCTCCCTCACCACTCCCTCTCCCACTCGCACAACCACTCGCAGTACACGCCCTTCTCACTCTCCCCGCCATCCACGTCCGCTCTCTCCTCTTCCGCTCTCTCCTCTTCTGCCTCTGCGTCTGCTACCTCCAATGCCGATAACCACACGAGCCTCCCGCCTGTCTCGTCCCTCCATCTTTCTGGGTCGTACACTGGGCATTCACATTCGCATGGGCATTCGCATTCGTTGTCTCATGGGCACGGACATGGGCATGGACATTCGTTATCGTTGACGACGGGGATAAGCAGCTTGAGCAAGCCGCATGATTTCGCGCTTAACCATAATCATAACCATAACCACCACCACCACACCAACAACAACAACCATCATAACATGAGCCTGAGCATGCCCAAGAGCCCGCTCATGGATTATGGACTTGGGTCCTTTGGCTCGTCTTCTCATTCGCATTCGCATCGTAACAACGGGAACGGGAACGGGACAAGCAGCACAGGAGGAGCGGGAGGAGGAGGGGGAGGTGGGTACGCGATGACACCCCCACCTCCACCACCACCGCCCTCCGCGCTGAACATGAACATGAACAACATGAACATGAACAGCATGTCGTTGAACTCGCCTATCGGGCTTGGTTCCGGTGTGGGCGTCGGTGTTGGGATGGGGGGTATGGCATCCCCTTTGCTCGGTGTGGGCGTCGGTGTGAGTGGGATGGGATCTCCTTCGCATTCGCATGGGCATTCGCATCATATGGGTGGGATGAGTATTAATATGGGGAGGCTTGCGGGTGGTGGTGGGGTTGGAGGGGGACAAGGGCAAGCGACGAGCCCGCTCTCGCCTTCGTCTTTGCCTTCGCATATTGGGATCGGGATCTCACCTGGTGGTTCTGGGTCGTCGTCAGCCATTACCACTACTACTGCAGGTGCTCCCAGCTCATCCACCGGTACCTCCACCACCACCGCTACCACTTCCTCCTCCACAACAACAACCACAGGAACATCAACGACAGGAACGACGACAGACAAACAATCCCTCCTCGCCAACGAAAAACGGCGTCGACGCCGAGAGAGCCATAACGCGGTCGAGAGGAGGCGGAGAGATAATATCAATGAGAAGATTAGCGAGCTGGCGACGCTTATCCCGGAGTGTATGTTGGATGGGGGTGCTAGTGGGGGTGGGGGTGAGTGTGTTTGGTTTTTTTTTTTGTTTTTTTGGGTTTGCGAGGGGGATTTTGGAGGGTTTGCGTTGCGTTGCGTTGCTTTGGGCCGCATATATTCACTGATTTTTTTTTTTTTCCTTTCCTTTTCTTTCCTTTTCTTTTCTCTCTTTCTTTTTCCAAACACTAACGATCAAGTTCCCTATCTTCTTCACAGGCTCACCCTCAGCACTCGCCGGCTCGCCAGGCGTCGACGCCGCAACGGTGGACCCAACCAACCCGGCTTTACTCCCCTTGCCTATGGGCGATAAGTCCTCCTCGTCTTCCGGAACGAAGGAGCCGGCGATCAAGGAGGAGGGTGGGGGCGGTGGTGGTGGGACTGCAGGAGCAGGAGGGGAGGAGAGTGGTGTGGTGAAAGCGAATAAGGGTATGATCTTGAGGAAGAGTGTCGAGTATATTAGGTGTGTATTTTGTTTTTTTTGTTTTGTTGGGCGACTTACTCACTTTGTTTTTTCTCTTCTCTCTTCTTCTTCGAATTCCAAACAAACAAAAAAAGGTACCTCCAACAACTCGTCACGGCGCAAGGCGCGCGGAATAGGGAACTCGAGCAGGAGCTCAAGTCGTATCGAGGCGGGGGCGGATCGTCGTCGAGCGGTGCGCCGTCAGAGACGGGGGATAGTATCCCGCCTTTGTCGTTGCCCAATGGGAATGGGAATCCCAACAACAACACCTCCTCGGGGAACAGTAACGCCAGCTCCAACTCTAATAACAACGCCAACACCAACACCAACACCAATAATACCCGCTCGAAGCGCAATAACAACAACAACAACGCCCAACAGCAGCAGCAAGAAGACCAAGAAATGATGCTCCATGACGACTACACCTCTTTCTCACAGCATCCGCATCAGCATCAGCATGGCCACTCCTCTTCCTCGAATGGCGGGTTGCCGAGCATGCCGGAAGGCGATGACGAGGAAGAGGACGATGGGTTCATGGGTATGGGCATGGGCATCGGTGGGATGAACAATAACATCAACATCAACATGAACATGGGGATGAACGGCATGGGCATGAACATGGGGATGGGCATGAATAACAACAACAACATGAACAACATGGGCATGGGGATGAACATGGGGATGATTAACATGAACATGATCAATATGGGGATGATGGGTATGGAGGATGGGGGTGAGGATCAGGAGGATGGAGGAGGGGGAGGGGAAGCGGGGGATGGGGATATGGACGTGGATGATTCTTCGTCTGGTCCTGGTGGGAAGGAGAGGGGACGGACGAGGGGTGTGAGTCGGCGAGGGGGAGGAGGAGGAGGTGGTGCTGGTGGTGCTTCGGGTGTGGGTGTGGGTGGGAATTCGGATGGTGGTGCTGTGAGTGGAGGTGGAGGGGGTGGAGGAGGAGGAGGAGGGGGAGGAGGGGGAGCGACGAAGTTGACGTTGAAAGAGGAGAGTCGGGACGATGAGAGTTTGTCGGCGTTTGGAGCGTTGGGCATGCAGACGTGAAAAATCGTTCACGCACACACAAAAAAAAAACAATACCAGCGGGAAAAACAAAATGGATCTCAAATACCCCCCTTCCTCATCATCCACGTCATCGTCATCGTCGTCCTCCTCTCGACTCGACAAGTCACTACACTACACTAGTCACTCGCTCGCTCGTCCTCTCCACTATCAGCTGTATTCTTTTTCTTTTTTTTCTTGTTGTTGTTGTTGTTGTCGTCGTCTCCAAAAATCTCAATCCAATATATATTCTCCTGTTGTTTTTCTTTTTTTTTTTTCTTTTTGTTTGTTTTCACAACTATCTTCCTTGTGTATCCCTCCAATCCCTCCTCTCTCTGTGTGTCCGTTTGTCTTGTCTGTCTCGTCTGTCCAGTGTAGGTCTCTTGAATCTTTTTATGTATCGATTAGTTATTTTGACTTTCTTTTTTTCGTTTTTCTTTTCTGTTTTCTTTCACTTTGGTTCTAAGTACTTGTGGGTTTGCACGTTTGCTTTCTTCGAAATCCCAGTATTCCTTCCTACTCCTACCCTTCCTACCCTCCCCTGCTCCTGCTCCCTCCCTTCGAGATCGACGACATACCCCATCTCATACCCCTCAATCCCAATACCCTCACTTCTTTCTTTTTTCTATTCGATCGAGCCCACCCCGATCAAGACGGTTTTTAGGTTTTTATCATTCAAGTTCATGTTCATCCTTTACCTTCCATTCGACTTTTTTTTTCCAAATACTTACTACTTACTTATGTATCCTCCCCGCCCCCTGCCCGCCGCGTACCCCACCCCCTGTGCAAGTCCAAAACCAAAACCAAGCCGAAACCAAAACCGAAACCAGAACCCAATCCGGATTTGAAAAAAGGGAAAGGAAAAAAGGAATCGTGAATGTATATAATGATTAATAATACTCTTTTTTTTTGTCTCTTCTTCTTCTTGTTGTCAGAGTTGTCGTTGGCGTCGGCGTTGGCGTACAGCGGGATGCGAACCTTTCCATTTGTGACTCGTGCGCGTGAGTGTCAATTAATGGGCAATTTCCAATGGGAAATGGGCAATGCCAGTGGGCGGCGTCTCGTTTCGGGCCTCTCCATGGGGAACAGTAGGGAACAGTACGAGTGCCAACGCCAACGCCAACGCCAACGCCGCTGCCCGCATATTTGCAAATTGCAATAAGATGTCGTTCGGCCCGGGCGTCAACGTCAACCCATCTACTTACTTATACTATCAACTTACTAAACAACGAAAAGGAAAAACAGCGATGGCAAAGGGGCGGCGGCGGTTGAAAGAAAGAAATGGGAATTGAAATCTGTGTAAGTATGTATCATATTTTTTTTTCTCGACGTAAGAGACCCTCTCGACGGATTCTTGTCAATCATTTGAAACTCTTGTCAATGACACGGTACACCCTTGGGGTCGTTGAACAATGGAATCCGAGCTTGTGCCTATCCATGTTACAGCGCTTTGCAAAAAGGTTGACAGAACCCGATTTGGCAGCCAGAAAAAAAAAGACTTCAGGTTCGCTAACCCTAACGTAGGAGTTTCCCATTTACCCTCCTTTTCTTGTCATTCCTCCCTCCTTTATGCTATTTT